>WEKY01029333.1:50003-81354 GCA_013390045.1 Picathartes gymnocephalus | reverse complement strand
CCCCCCCCTTTTTTTTTTTTCTGGTCAGAATGTTTGATTGAAGCATTTTTGTATTAATTTCAAGGCTGGACACTACTGGGCAATGTTCTTCATGATTGATCTCTCCCTATGGCTTGCAGTTTGACCACTGGAATCTGAAAGCTGAGCTCTGTTGCATCTCTGTCTCTGGATTAATGCTGTTCTTTGAACTGAACACATTAGCACAAGGTGTTTCATCTCTGGGTACTCCTGGGAAGTGAGTTTCACATCATTACGAATATTTCAGTACACTGTTGTCAGAGATGGGATCGACTAAGGATAAAAGAGAGGCTAAGTGCATACAAAGAGACCATATCCATCAGCAGACTAGCTAATACAGCTGGAAAAGGTGGACAGGAGTGTTTGGCTGGAAATCCTTTCATCAGGTTAAAGCTTGAATTCATTTTTCCAGTGCTGTCAGTGTCTACTTGTTATTCACTGCCTTGGTCACTTCAACAGATGATTTCTCATTAGTTCTTCATTAGCCACAGTGCTGACCAAAGTTATATTCAGGGTTGCCAATGTAAACACAAAAGGAGAGTACACACCCAAGAACAGGAATTTAAACAATTTTGCAGGGAATATGCTTGGCACATTTTTTCTTCAGACTTCACCCATTTCTGGTCAGTTCAGACTCTGTTGGTGTTAATGAGCACAGTCACATTGTCTTCTCTGGAGTCAGTTGGATGAAGATCCAGCTTTTTTTGCCTTTAACTGGAGGTGCCTTCTCTATGGTGCATCTGTTTCTGATGTCAAGGGGCATAGATTTTTACCATTAAGTCACTTTTGTATCAGAAAAGATTTAACTGATCACTCACCAAGTGCAGGAGTAATGCAAAGTGCTCCTACGAACACCTGTTTGTCAGCAAAAGCTGAGTGTGCAGTAGCCATCTTTCACATGTTTTTTGCCCTCCTAGGATGCTGGTTGAGAATGAACAGCGTTTAGAATACAAGTTGTCTTTCTCTGTATTCACCATCAAATGTCCTTATTTAAGGTCTTCCCAAACTTGTCACTCAGCTGCTGTATTAGTTTTGCCAGCTCACCAGTAGCTTGGGACTTCTCCTCTAAGAGTTCATAGCGGAGACTGGAAATATCTTGTTTGATTTCTTTAAGTTCTCCTGAAAGAGGAAAATGTTCTTGTTAGCAGTAGTGAACCAAGTCAGTGATCCCTATGGTTCCAAGACCTGAGAGAGCACTAATTTCAGTGTGTTTGGTCAGGAATGTGTGTGGAGCTGCATTTGGTCTCCCTGCATTACACACTTAATATCTGTAGTTATCAGGAATAACCTGTACTTGCAGCAGTGGTAGCAATAGCAAATATGCGTGGAGAGTTCATGTTTTTTTCTGAAATTTGCTCTCTCTCCACAAATTGATCTCCACCTACACAGGGTATTTGCAGGAGGGTAGCAGTGAAGAGGTGTTAGAGGTTCTTTGCCATCTGCACACAAATCCCACGTCCTGTCACGGCAATATGGATCTGGATCCCATTCCAAACAATGTCATTGGGGCAGGCCTGGGCAGGCCAGTCAGAAAACGCTTCACTTAGACACCAGGTAAGGTTGGGTGTTGGCAACACCCTGGTTGAGCTACGGGGGTGAGCAGGGCTGGGTGAAGATCCTGTGAGATGTGTGCTCTGCTAAGGAAAAATAGGGACCTGGAATTTCAAGGGCACAAGGGTGGCTCAGAGTCAGCACCGCCCACCTGAGTGTGAACACAAGCAAGCTCCCTCTGCAGAGGATCTTAACTGAGCTCAACCCTCCCACTGGCCAGACCAGCAGCACTAACAGCACATGCTCGTTAGGTATATCAATTATAAATTCCCACTTGCCTTCATTGACTTCGTCATTTTCCCGGTCAACCTGAGCCTTCAGCACATAGCGCTTAATCAGGCGCTTCATTATCTTCTGCAAGGAGAACAGAAACACTCCTTTAGTGGGACACCGTCCACACTGCCTTCATTCCAGACTTACCAGGAGCAATACAAACATCTGCTTTCACTGAGGATAACTTTTTATTTTTACTATTATTATTATTATAATTTCCTATTTATTTTACATTTTGTACTGTGAACATTGTACTACAGTAGTTGATTGACAGCCATTCAATCATGACTCCACACATGAAGCACTTTGGGGTATTTTGTGCGATGCGTGTGAATGTACAGCATGTCCCACAGACAGAAAGAAAACACAGATGATCCAACAGAAAGCTAAGAAATGGGTTTCAGAGCCTTCTTTTAGCATGTTGGTGTCTAATAGTACTTTACAGGAAAACATAAGTGGTTAATTAGTGATGTTAGCAAACTCACAATGCAGCTGATCTGAGGTCCACAGAAAGACTCTGTTAGCCTTGTAATTGGGTTTTTAAGAGAAAATAAATTTAGAGAAGGACAGAGAAAAGAGAGTTTGAACAGAGGTGGGGAACTTGTCTTAAGTGAGAAAATTTTCTTATGGAAATGGCAGATTTTAAGAGACATATACAGTGAAAAATATAGAGCCACGTAGAGTTACAAAATGGAAGATGATTGTTAGTAAGAAAGAGTATGTATGGATGACGGTTATGGAGATGAGCTTGCAATGTGCTATTGTTCCAAAAATGCCTAAGTTCCATTTATCTAGAAGGAAAGTAACTTTGGCAGTCTTGGGCTGCACACTGGGGTACAGCTGATGGCCTCGTCTTCACTGCAGAAAAGACACCCCAGTGGGGAAAATCTCATAATAAAAACCTACAAAAGAAAATAGGAATAAAAACATATAAACAAAAAAAGAACTGCCCTCTCAGAGACAGAGATTTAGGTACACCCTCTGCAAAACCAGGAGAGCTCAATGTCTTTGACTGACCAGATGTTCAGTGTTAAAAGAGAAGCTTCTCCCAGCATGGACTCACTTCTCCACAGAGCAATCACATCTCTGCTTGGAACATCAGTGAAAAATGCTACAAAGGGTGTGAAATACAGATTAAGAAAACAGTACACCTGCTCTTTTTTTCTGAGTAGCCAAATAAGGATTATAGCAGTGCAAAAGGCTTGTGAAGACCAAAGAAGGATCCAGTCATTTGTATATGCCATGCAGCCATGGAATATGGGATGTCTAAGACTGTCCTTGTAGCTCAGAGGCATCTGGCTAAGCAGGTGAGTCACTAAGGCAACAGAGGTGAGGCACAGTGCACGTACGGTGTGCTGGAGATGGCCAAGGTAGTAGAATCCAGAGGGAGGTAGGGCTGTCACCTGAGAAAACATAAATGAAGTAATGTTTGGGGAAAGCAGGGAAATCCTGGATCCAAAAATAAATAATTTTTTCCAGAGTAGAAGTCAGAGGAAATTTAGACTAGAACAAGGAACCAGAACACAGGCTCTTATTACCTGGAAAAAAATGACACATAACCTCTCTTTATGCCAGTTCCCATATTCTGTTTGATAAAGGTATCATTTTTCCTAGACTACTTTATTCCCAGATCATGGCAGCTGTGTTGACTTGTTCCTCATACTTTTCAAGCTATTGCACACTTAAATTCTGTATATTTTTGTTATCCCTCTAGAGCACTGTCCGTATGTAGCCTTGAGTACACAGAGATTGCAGACACATCACTTGATAAACACTGCTAAAGAAAACAGTTCATCAAGAAGCAACTGCTTCAAATGTTTTCCCAGTTGTAGAAGAACAGTTTGCCAGGCAGATTATCACACTGTTCCTTCTTCTTCATGTTTAGGTAATCAAGACTATTACACTCTCCTTATTTGGGCAATTTCTTCCTGCTGCAACCAAAATGTTCTCAGGTAGTTTGAAGACAAACCTGGCATTATTAAAACAAAATAACATGTACTTATCTTTTTGTACCTATTTTTCACATTCACCTTTGGTTTTTTCAATATTGGAAATAAGGGTCTAATTTACCACAAACATTAGGTGGTCTCATTGAGAAATAATAGCTACAGGAAAAGAACCAGTCCAGCAGAGGCTGACACATCAGCTGTGGGTTTGAATGGATGGGAATTTGTCAGAAATGCTGAAATGCCACTTTGAGCAGGACACAATCTCTTATCCCTTTTTCTTTGATGGAATCCAGCCAACTAACTCCAGTTGCCAGAGTGAATGTATCCCATTTCTAAGTTAGAGTTTTAGATCCCCCTCCCATTGTGGCAGAAAAGCCTGAAAAATTTTTAAAACCAGTAGAATTTCCTTACTGGTCTGTTGAACAGCTTGGGAGCCCGTTGTGCTGGAAGCTGTACCAACACAAGACAAATCACTCCTAGAACTGCCACCGCACATTTTAGCCAATCCAACTATTATTTTCCTCATCTGTTTTTAATGTCGGTCCCTTCAGACACATCGCTGGCCACCAGACTCCTTTTAGGTTAAAAAAGAAGGCAAAACTCCTGCGGGGCACATTCTGTTTATTGTATTGCCCTAGGACACATCTGCACAAGAAATAACATACACATAATGCTGCTGGCACAAGTCGTGCTGGACAGAGAGCTGTGGTACCCTGTGCCACCTCTGCAGCCCCAGGGGGGTTCTGAACCGTAGCACATTGCAGGCTGAGCTTGGCAGGACGAGCCGCTGCCAGGGGAAGCACATGCAGGTGTTAATGCAGCAGCTGGAGCGATGACTCTGAGCCGTGGGAAATGAAATGCTGTCAGCACAAGATGGGAGGAGTAAAGGTTGGATGAGATCTCGTGTGTGAAGTTAAACACCTCCGAGTGGAATTAATCAGCGTGACACATGCTAACACCATGAGTATTTCCACGGGGGACAGGCTGCCTTTGTCTCCGAAATACCCCAGCCCAGTGCCCCAGCCTGCCACATCCCAGGATGGCATCGACTGCGAGAAGGCAAACGCCACCCTTGCAGGGAGGGCTGTCCACCGACAGAGCTCTCCCCTGGCTCTTGCTTTCATGCTCTGATTACCTGGTATCTTGTGGGCTTGTTATAAGCGTTCTTCCCAGAAAAACTCTCTGTGTTTTGAATGCTAGAGTGAAAACGAACTTTCTGAAATTATAAAACATCAGGATGTGATTAAATCAACGATAGCTTCTCATACCCAGACAGCCCCAAACTAAGTAGAAAAACAGTAGGGAATGGTTCTATGTACAGTGGAGTAAAAGCCAGAGCATTCAGGCCAAAAAAGTAAATTTTTGGAAGACAGAAAAGAGCAAAAAATACAGAAATTAATGGAAAAATCTGGATTCTAAATTATCTGGACAGAAATGGTATTAATACACAAGTTTTAGACAACAAGGTGTTAAGATAAAATAGTTTTATCTTAACGAGGCTGATGTTTATCAATTTAGAACACAAGAAAGATAACTACTTGTACTTGGCAAGAACAAGATTGTGGTACAAAAACAAATTCTGAAACACAATTCATTTTCACTGGTCCTTCTGAAACAGCAGCACCCTTTGCTAATTCTTTTGGCTCAAGAAAAATATGTATTTTTTAAAGAGACCATTTAATTTTTATCAGAGCCATCACAGCTCTAGAAGCTTCCAAGGAGACTTTTCTGGACACTACACACAATATTTGTCAGAGGTTTCTTTGACTGTAATTCACCTCTGAGGTTTTTGGTCCAAGTAAAAAAAAAAAAAAGAAAATATCACTTATTCAGAGGAATAAATATCATAGACTTCTGCACCTATACGTGATTTTATGTGGAGGGGAGGCCCTGGATAAGGGTTTTTCTTTCCTGGTTGAACTACAGAGCCTAATCTTTTTTTTTTTTTTTTAGTCAGGATGCTTATAATGATTAGATTAAAAGTAATAATTTCAAAAGTAATTTTTAAAAAATTTCTTTATTACTCATCAGGTGTGTCATGAGCTTACAGAGACTCATGAAGATGATATGTGAACAAAATCAATAGGCAAGCAAGAACTGACTGATACTCTTAATTGTTTATGCTAAAGTCATGGAAAATATAAATTTTGCGTGAGTTCCATGAAAAAGGGCAAACCAGACACTTTCACTCATCTAGCTTGGAGAAGGAGAGACTTAGAGAAAAGTTTATTACTTTGTTTTAGGCTTTGAAGCAGAAATTAAATTTCAAACAAAGTGAGCTTAGTAGGGTTTGATTCAAGGAACAGTTTAAGAACATTTTAAAATCACTATTTGAGGTAGTTGGAGAAGAAACACTTCTTTCATTTTGAGACTCCACAGTTCTAGGGGTTCTTTCAGTACTCAATAGCAGCATTAAATGAATTTGCAGACATGCTTGTCTATCTTGGCAAGGCTCAACATGTTTGTAGCTTAATTATTTGATAATATGGAGTCAACCCCATGGGTAGACTTCTCCCTTCACTTTAGGCTGAGGGCTCAGCAGGGGCTGGAGGGTTCAGTTGTTTGCTCCTCCAAGAGATCCAGGCAGACCTTAAAGCAGCCTACATGTCCCAAAGGCAAATTCTGCAAAGCCTCCTCCAACTTCCTTTTACTTCTCCTCAGTCTCTCCTTCACGGTTCCAGCTGAGAGTGGGCTGCACACAGCTGAGCTGGGGAGTGTCCCCTGTTCTCCTCTCCATGGCCAGTGTCACACAGCTCAGCTGGGGAGTGTCCCCTGTTCTCCTCTCCATGGCCAGTGTCACACAGCTCAGCTGGGGAGTGTCCCCTGTTCTCCTCTCCATGGCCAGTGTCACACAGCTCAGCTGGGGAGTGTCCCCTGTTCTCCTCTCCATGGCCAGTGTCACACAGCTCAGCTGGGGAGTGTCCCCTGTTCTCCTCTCCATGGCCAGTGTCACACAGCTCAGCTGGGGAGTGTCCCCTGTTCTCCTCTCCATGGCCAGTGTCACACAGCTCAGCTGGGGAGTGTCCCCTGTTCTCCTCTCCATGGCCAGTGTCACACAGCTCAGCTGGGGAGTGTCCCCTGTTCTCCTCTCCATGGCCAGTGTCACACAGCTCAGCTGGGGAGTGTCCCCTGTTCTCCTCTCCATGGCCAGTGTCACACAGCTCAGCTGGGGAGTGTCCCCTGTTCTCCTCTCCATGGCCAGTGTCACACAGCTCAGCTGGGGAGTGTCCCCTGTTCTCCTCTCCATGGCCAGTGTCACACAGCTCAGCTGGGGAGTGTCCCCTGTTCTCCTCTCCATGGCCAGTGTCACACAGCTCAGCTGGGGAGTGTCCCCTGTTCTCCTCTCCATGGCCAGTGTCACACAGCTCAGCTGGGGAGTGTCCCCTGTTCTCCTCTCCATGGCCAGTGTCACACAGCTCAGCTGGGGAGTGTCCCCTGTTCTCTCCCTGGGCAGTGTCACACAGCCCAGCTGGAAGAGCCTGGACCAGTCAGCCTGAGCCAGACAAGCTGTGAGCCTGCTTGTGCCTCTGCTTGTGCCCCTCTCTTTGACCTTGCTTATTAGGCCTTGCAGTGGCAGCTTTTACCAAAGATGTGGAAGGGCCTGCTCATGTAAAGGTTGCCCTTTCCCGGATGTGAGGATGGTGCCCAGTGCAAGGAGGCCACAGCTCTGGCAGGACCCTCTGCTTGCAATGTGATACAAACAACGTGCCGTGAGTGATGAGGTCCTGGGAGAGGCTGTGCTGTCCCTGCTGCCCCTGTGTGCCGTGCAGTCCCCTCCAGGAGCTCCCTGGCACCAATCCTTTCCACAAAGAAGCTAAAAAGTGGAGATAAAACATACCCGTTTTTTGGAATTCAGCATCCCCATCTCAAGGTCATTTTCACAGTTTTTGGCCTTAGATTTGCAGAGTTTTATGAGGCACATTTTTATTCTCAGTATGAGATAATAAAATGATTTAGGGCTTGGCACTAGATTAAAAGGAGCAGGTAAAGTCCTTCCTTCATCAAAGTAGGATAGCCAGAGCTTGGCACGTGCAAACTTCCACTCCACATCCGCATCCTCCTTGGGAAGGGAAGAAGGAAAAACAAATCAACACTCAAATTAGTAAATAGGAAGGAATTTAGCTATGACCAGGACAAACATACAGGTAGGAGTTAACTAGAACCAGATTCTGCCTGCCAGAAGAAGGCCCCTGCACAAAACGTGTATTTGTAGGCTTCTCTGTGGTAATCTCAAAACAAGGAAAATTTAAACAAAGTGATGCATAAACAGAGAGTATGTGTCTTGAAATATTACACTGTTTCCTTGTATATCAAAGGGGTTGTCTCAGTAACAATCTGGTGTTTTTGTGATGCTGATAAATGAATGTGTCAGAACATAGAGAAATGGAAAGCAGAAGAAACTTTTTATGAGCACAACAACAGCAAAGACTGTGATGAACTGCAATGCTCTCTGTCACCTGCTACCACTGCACTGGCCAGGAATCCCCCATAGGGAGGATCAGACACTGCTTTCTTCTCTCATCAGCTGATTTCCTCATGGACCCTGTCTGCATTCACCATCAGGTATCCCTATACACCTTAATTCTCCTGCTGTTCACCTCCAACCACTGATGAAGGTGGAGAAAAAACTCCATCATTCTGTGTCAGTGAATCTCCTTTATGAATTGCCAAAGCGGGCCAGGATCACTTCCAAGTACCAAGGGCAAGGTTAGCAAATATTTTATGGAGGAAATCGTTCACTTGGCATTTATACAGGAGGATGGTCAGGGCCATGTATCAGGACCATTTATCAGGCAGAAGAAAGGATGAGATACAGCTGCTGTACCACCGTGTTCTTTGTGGTTTACAAGGAGGGCAGAAGCAGCAACGGAGGTGTGGATCTGCCAGCTCCCTGTACTCGTGTACATCTGTTTTCTGCTGGAATTCATAACCTCTGATTACCCTGTACCTCTGGAACCTGCTCAGGAACTGGCATGACACAGTGGAGATTAATTCTGGCATGGCTACAGCAATGTGTCTTCACCAGAGCAGCAGCATTCACTTCTGCCGTTTGCTCTTCTCACCGTTTGGGGTGGCACCACTCAGAATCCTTAAGGTGAATTACAGAATAAACCACTGGTGAACAGTTCTAATGCCTTTCTCTTAAGCAGTTAAAAGTACTACTGATGGGAGTAGTTCTGTTTTATGGCTAGCAAAAGGATTTCTTTCCATAAATCCAAATTTGTCAGGAAGCACCAATACTTGAGGCATAAACAGAAGAAAAGCAGGGGCAGCTGAAGAGAGATGTTAAATGGAAGGCAGGACAATATGGTCACTCCAGCTAATAGTAAACCATCTGCCCACTGACCATAATGGGATTTAATTCCTATGTCCATGCTAGGACATTATTGACATTGCTGTTGTCAGATAAACACTTTGGCAGTTGGGACTTTCTCTGCAGTCACTTATCATCCCTGGGGATGTGGGAAGATGTGTAGAGGTGGCACCTGGGGACATGGTTTGGTGGTGGCCTTGGCAGTGCTGGATGAATGATTGGAGCTGATGATCTTATAGGGTTTTCCCAACCTAAATGAGCCTGATTCTGTGAATCTCTTTAATCTCACTGCTAGTGGGGACTGAAATGAATTAGTATGAGAAGAACAATTTTTTCCTCAATTAGGAGGATCTGAGCCAATCAGCTCACACTTGTTTTGCTTGCTGATACAAGTAATCTTTAAGGAAATTCTGAAAATTTTCATGCAATCAAGAAGGATGACAAAGCATTTTGCCAAGAAACTGGCCATCACAAAGTTTAGACTGGAAAGTTAATATAGGCCATCTATTCAGATATTTTCAGAGCTCTTTTTTTTCTTCAAGAGCATCTCTGTCTACTACGATAAACTAGAAACTGCAGTAAGAGGCTGAGACCCCTCCTGAAGTAGAGCTTGTTTCAGGTGAATAGGATTCAGGAAATTGCTTGATCTTAAGTGATTGGAAACCTTTGGAGAAATGACTCTGCTTTCTGCCAGCCTGAAAGATTCTGGGGCAGAGAGCATATGTAAGGTCTCTCTGACATTTAGACTCAGCTACAGCATGCACAGGATAGAGTTATATTTGTACTACAGTTCATGGATGAATCAGACATTACAGTGAGAAAATATTTTCAGCCCTGGCCTTTTTCAATGTCAGGTTCTGAGGGGAGATTAGGACAAGTAATTAATACAAACCCAACTGCAGAAGTTTGACATTTAACAAATCAGAAGTAAGAGGTGACTCAACATTAACATTATCCAAATAATGTAATGTATTTTTTTTCTGCCTTTATTTAGATTAGCAGGGAGTTGTTTATGTCCAAAGCATTTAGCAAATCCACTCTGCTAACAGCCATACTACTGAGCAGGGCTGGGTAAACCCTGCAAATACCTTTCTGCAGAAACCTATTCATATTCCTTGAGGGATCTGTTTATACGCTTTAAAAGACGGTTTTTGTAAATGTCCATGAAGTCGTGTTTTGTAGACCCTAGAGACTCCTCAAAAAAAAAAATTGTATCAAGTTTTATGCCTGTTAATTGGAAAATATGGAATTTCTAAACATTTTCATGAATGCACATGAGCTTCAGATCTACATGGGCTGGAGTGTTTAAGCAGTAGAGAACAGGGCAAAAAGTCAGAAGAAATATTACTCTGTCATAAGCAAACAATGCAGCTAAGGCAACACACATGGATAAATTATCATAACCAACACAGGGAATGAAAAATATCACAAACCACTTTCATTAAATACATGTAAAGGAAATTTGGTTTACTCACAGGGGATCATTAAAAACAATGAAGCTGAAATTGTTCTAGAAATGATTCACTGTTGATTATTAATTCAATCAGAATTTGGGGACAGACTCAGCCTTAACTCTTACACCATGTAAGACCTGCTTTCAGCATTCTAACCTTGCATGTGGAGTAAGCTACAGCCTCCTTGGGTATTTAGCATTTTCATTATCAGTAATAATTAAGTACATTGAGATTGCAATCTGATTTCTTATCTTACCTCAATTTCCTGATAGGAGTTGTTGATCATGGCTATTAGCATATTAAGCAGCACAACCACCATAGTCACATTATATACTCCATAGAGTACATATCCAATATTCTCAATGAATTTGTGGTCATACTTCAGCACCACAGATATCACTTCAGATAAGCCAAATATTGACCAGAATAAGGTTTTAAAACTTTCTTCTACCCTAAAAATAAAACAAACGATCACTTTTACAGAGTTGACACCAGGTTAGCCACACCACATGCTAATAATAAAAGCAGCAATGCACAAATATAAATATGCCTTGGCACTGTTATTGTAACCCATTATCCATCACCCAGGGATGTGCCAAATCATATTTCCTGATCTGATAAAGAAAAATGATTTCTGAGTAACATTACAAAGTCACAGTGTGCCCTGATTTGCTCCATCTGTTCTTATCAGGTGCATTACTTGCCACTTGGATTTTGTGTCCCTAATAGGGATGACAAATCCATGGGCAACTTGCAGTTTGAAACTTTTTATGTAGGGCTCTTCCTTCTACTCACTCACTCACTCCTTTTTCATCCCAAGAAGATAGAACCGAGTCTGACCTCCTTCTATGCAGTTTCCAGGGCAGGAGACAAGCAAGAAGCATGTCTTTTACCCAGCAGAAGGGAAGAGCTCTGCTTTGTGGCATTAATATAAAGAACACGAAGTGCAAATACAATCAGACCATGGTCTGATTTTCTTCCCATCCTGATTTGGGACTGCAAACGTGTCAGACACCCAAGCATTTGTAGGAAAAAATTGGACTTAAGGAGCGGTAGAAGATATTTTAGAGAGGCATTTTGATCTGATTGTTATCCTTGCTTGGAAGTAGAAAGTAGAAAGAACAAGAGGAAAATTAAAAAGTTGAAAGATAGGAAAAAGGGGAATATGGCAATGACAAAGAGAAGTGGGGCTGGAAAGAATGTGGCTGGACTAACAGGTCTGAGTGTGATCCAAGGAGTTGGGGCTGTAACACGGGAGGGGAGCAGCCACAGCTGAAAAGGACAGAAGGAGGAGGAGGAGGAGGAGGAAGAGTGCTGGCACATTTTAAAAGCATTTTGCCTAATATTTAATTTAGAAGCTATTTTGCCTTTGCTGAGCGATCCTTAGCCCATTATCAGTTAATTGCCTCCTCTCTCCTCCTGCCTGCCAGGAGATAAACACCTTCAAATGAAACAATGCCATAGACAAAATTATTTTGATGAAATATTTTTTCACTAGGGTGGCAGACTAATCCTGCTAAATCTGCTTGTAAGAGCATCTCATACACACAAACCATGGCATATTCAACAGGAAAAATAAACTTTACATCAATTCCAGCGTCAATTACACCATTCATAAAAGCAAGAGAAATTAATTTCAACCCTTTGAAAGGCTGGTGCAGATTGCTGGGCAGTTCCTTTCTGCTGCAACAAACTGGATTTTAATTCCCATCATATTTTGTGTTACTCCATATTTCATTTACAAGAAGTAGTAAAACTGCAGTAAATAGTATCATACTGACACTGTATATTGTCTTGTGGGGAGGAACCTTGAGTGATATTTCAAATAAATGTTGCACAACTTCACTGATCCCCAGAGTCACTGGTGCCACACTCCCTGACCCCTGGGGCTCTGCACGACTGCAAAGACACCCTTGGGGGATGATCTCTGACTGTGCTACACTCAGGTGCCATCACGTTTCCACTTGCTGCACATTTCCTCTCCTGTAACACTCTGCAGTTTTCTCCCGCCCTCATCTGCAGCCGCGCTGACCTGGCAGTAATGTGTCACCTTCCCTCCACTGTACAGCAGCAATCTGGCCACTGCTTCTTATCACACCAGCCATCTCTGGCATTGAAACCCACCACCAAAGGGATTTCTCAAACACCAATAAACACCACAACCCCCAGCCTTGAGCCCAGCTGCACTCAGCTAGTACCTTGGCTTTTTAATTTGGAAGGGTTCCTTTCCACCCTGCCGGCAGATTTTAATACAATGTGTCAACTCTGCTCCTTTTCTGCAGCTTAAACATTATCCTCTATAGACCCTGGTGGTGCCAGATTCGTTGTGAAATGTTAATTGAGGGAGCAGCAAGCAGCCTTGGCCACCCTGAGCCCCAGAGGTAAGGGTGGGGGTGCCAGGCTCCTCTGTAATGCCCACAAACCTTATTTCCAGTGTCACGGAAGGGACCAGTGCCCGTGGGGGTGGGACTGGGAGGCTGGTGGAGAGTTGACTTAACCTGTAACACCAAAATGATGTTTAGCAGTGCCCCCAGGCCTCCCTCTGTCAGAGGAAATTATTTAAGGAGACTTTAAGGAGACCTTGTACTAGTCCATCCCTGTCCTTCAAAAAGGCTGGATGACTTTCCTTCTCCCTTTTAGATTACTGCCAAATTGCACGAGATTCGGCACAGGTTGCAGGGAACATCAGTTGGGTTTTGGGTTGGTTTTTGGTTTTTTTTTTTAAAGAACATCTCACTAAAACATGAGAGGAGGACGTTGGGAGCCAAGTCCTCAAAGATTGCACTGTGCCAGTGTGTCTCCTTGTTGCCAGATAAGCAATTTACCCCCTTCCTGCAAGGTCTGCAGGTGTTTTATCCTTCTCAAAGGCAAACAAATGAAGGCATGGAGGCAGTCAGGAGTCCTGCCCAGACTGGCAGCAGGAGGGTCTGGCAGTGACAGATTGGCTGATGCTCCTTGTGGAGGTGGGTACGCAGCAATCACCCTCTTTGCTGTGGTAGAACTGACTGCAGCAGTGGGGAGACCACAGAGATGGTTTGTTTGTTTGTTTCATTACACTTATTTCAGTAAAATTTAAAGATTTTGCATCAAGGAAGATGATGCTTCCTAACAGGCCATAGCCAATCATCTAGTTGCAGATTTTCCGTGCTTTTGTAAACAGCAGTGTGCTGTTCATCAAAAAGGATCATGGCAAGGCTCTGATTTCATATATGTCTTGTGCCCTCCTCTTTAAGAAAGCTTAAGGCATCCTTTCAGATGTATCTCCTGAAATGAGTTTGAGAACTAACTCTGCCAAAAAAGCAATGCAGTCAATATAATCTACAAAACTATCACATTTTGACAAAACAAAGCAAGTAGAAAAAAGCCTTCAAGCCTCGAAGTAGCTTTGGCACTGAAGAGTGAGTCACATTTCCCTTTGGGCAGAGTGAGACAGAAAAGCTTGCCTTGTAGCCTTCAGCCTGATTTCTGATGCAGAGAGCAAGATGAACACAATCAGCCTTGCCTCCATTTCGATTTTGTTTGCATAGCATGTTCTTAATTACAGGCTGTTTCAAGAGCAGTGTGCTGTACACAGCATATGATAAACAGATAAACATAGCTGCTGTGGTGGGAACTGCTGTGGAAATGATCTGCTCTTCAGCACTGAAGAATTTCCAAAAAATTTTGAGAGTATCCCATGGTTAGTTAAATAATCTCTATATTTAACTGTGTAGAGTAAAGACAACTGCATCCTTATTTCCTTTGCTTCCAGAACATCAAAATGAAAGAAATGACAGAAACTTTGTATAATAACTCAAATCAGAGGCCACTGGGGTGCTATGTGCTTGCTCTGTAGATGACAACAGAGGAGAAATTGAATACACGATTTCAAAAGTACAGTAACAAGAGAGGGTGAAAGTTAAACAAAACATTCACTAACTACTATCAGAACTAAGCAAGCTATTCCCTCAGTGTGCACTCTTTTTGTCTGCATACACACTGCCCTGAGAAGCTGTGCTTTTCTTAAATGTGTAATTTGGAGTTATTTTAGTGAGCAGCTGTTTGTCTAAGGTTTCCTACTGAGGCAATCCAGGAAGCTGTAAGCACTCTTTGGAACTGGTCACAGTCAATTCAGTGCACAAATCCAATGGGCCCTTTTCTGTCACAGCTGTCTGAGTGACCTCTGTGAATCAGGTCCCACAGTTAAATAGTAACTACTGGCTACACAGTCACATTTCTGACTACAAAACTCGCTGTAAAATTTCACCCGTCCTCATCAGAATTCACAAACATGTCCCCAGGAAGTGCCCTCTGTGATGTTGCTGCAGTCACATAAGGGTTACGAGGACACCAAAGTAAGCATTACTGCTTTTAGCCCCAGTGATTTTTCAGTGAATGAACAGCTGAGTTCCCATCCAGCTCTAATACTGAAATCTTCCTCCTGTCTATAAGTAAGTTGATGGCAGCAGGAGACCACCACCTTCAGCAAGGCCAGCAAGCAGCCACAAAAAACAGAGCAGGAAGCATTGCTACAACCGGTGTCTGCCCATCTGCCAAAACAACCTTGTAATTAGCTCATTAAAATTGTTTGAGACTGTCTACCTCAGGGCTTCCAGTTTGTTGCATGGAATGTCTAAGAAGGATTTTGGAAATGAATGTAAATCTATTCTCTTTGTTTCACATGATGAAAGGGCTCATTTTCACTGATCATCTTTGCTACTCCTGTGTGTTTAAATAATCAGAAGAAAGTAAGTATTTTTAAAGTCTCTTCCAAATTCTTAAAAGGAAAATTTATGCTCATGGAAAATTTGCTTTATAACGACATGAAGCCCCTCCAGGATAAGTAGTCAGCAGGCTGAAGTTAAGGAGGATCTCTCCCCAGTCCAAATATCCCTTGGGCATTCAAGCAATCTTTACTCCAGTGAGCAGTCATCATTTTAGTGTATGTTTGATGATTATTTCAATCAAAAGACAGTAACTACTGGAAGATCCACTTAGATAATAAGTGCTAATAAGAGAATAACTGTGCTGAATAGCATCAGTGACTGAAATTTGTCAGTGATGTTCTCCAGGGACGTGCCTGGGGGATGCCATAAGTGAGAGTTGCTGTGCCACCAGGCAGTCAGAGATGGTACTGGTTTGATTCTCATTAAGTCTTGTGCTTCAAGGGCATCTTCTTCTTTTCAAATATGAAGCAAGTCACATCCCACACACTCAATTCTCTTCTCCATCGCTACTGAGCACAGATAGATGTAAATGCATCTGGTCTCACAAATCCTTCCATTAAAATGCACCCTGAGGCTCTAGGAGAGGTCTAGAAGGCAAATTTGGCTCAACGAGGGAAAGTAAACATTGTGTTACAGGCTACAGGTTGCACAAGAAGGTGGTGTGGTAAAACTGGAAGGCAACAGCCACTTGCAGGGCAGAAATGCTGCTGGAAAGGTCATTTCTCCAAGAGCAGTGATGAGCTAAGCCCCAGGCTCGCTGTGTAACACATCCCAGGACTGACACATCAAATGCAGCATCAAATCTCTGCTGTGCACACAGGAAGCACTGTGGGCTCAGGCACGGTGGCTGTGGAGCGGGCTCCTGGAAGTCAGCTCACAGCAAGGGGAGCGCATCCTGCCGAGCTCCCCACACAGACAGGCGTGTGGGAAGGAAAGCCCCCCTTGTGTAGGACAAGTGAAGGTGGGTCTGTGAGACTCAAAACTGACTGTCCCAGTGCTGTGCTGGTCCACATCCCAGTGCAAGGCAGGAGGCTTTCTCCTGGATGCATGGGACACATCCCTCATAGTCAGCAGGGCTGTCCCCTGCTCTGAAAACTCCGTCAGGAGCTCAGCTGTCCCCCACAGAACTGGGACTTTGTTCCAGGGGCCCTGGAGAATCGAGACTGCATTTTGTCCTCCGGCCAAAGGGCTGTAAGTTCAAAAGCAACCTCACTCTGAACCTTATTCCATTGGCATTTGCCAACCTCCCTCTCTTCCCAACATCCCTGACAAGGTGAGGGAGGGACACCCAGCACAGACAGCTCTGCAGGGCTGTGAGTGTTGGCAGGTGAGCATGGCCCAGGCAGACCCACTGTGGAGAGGAGCCTGCTGTGATGCTCTGTGCAGTTTTCACATGGCTTCTGCTGAAAAGTTCCCAGTCAGGACTTAAACCTCACATCCCGAGCACCCTGGCTGGTTTTGTTCTGTTTTGAGCACCATGACCAGCAGCTGGGTCTGCAGAAGGGCACCCAATAATCACAGCTGCACTCAGATAATGTCCTAAAACAGATCACACAATCACAGGATGTTCTGAGTTGGAAGGGACCCACAAGGACCATCGAGTCCAACTCCTAAATGAATGTCCCCTATGGGAATTGAACCCACAAAGTTGGCTCTCAGAGGAGCAAAATCCTTCCTTATTTTCCATACAATTCATCTTACAGGCTTAAGAACAGTAATCTTAGGTTTAACTTCTCCACTACTTCTCTCGTCACATTGAACTGAACATCTCACAAAACATTTCCCTGCTCTGCTATTTTGATTTCCAGAAATAACCAGTTCTGAACTGCTCCTCTCCCTACACTCAAGCCTGGAGCTGGCTGCCAGGGCTGCAGGCTGTGGTAAAAGTTTCCCTGTCAAAACCTGGGTGTGATTTGCCCACACAGCTGCAGCAGAAACTACCTGAGCAGCGCTTGCATCAGCAGCAGGGCAGAAGGGACTGAGCCCTGGAGAAGAACCTCCACCCCGCGGGTACTCACGTGGTAAACGCGGGGTTGTACTTTGCACCAAGGTAGTAAGAGTAAAGGTTGAACATCCCAATCATGAAGGCTAGGAACACCATGATGAAGATGACCATGAACTTGAAGATATCCTTCACAGTCCTCCCCAGGGAGATCTGCAGGGGGCCGAAGCTTTCGTTGGCTGGAAGAATGTAAGCAATGCGGGAGAAGCTGAGTACCACAGCTATGGCATAGAGGCCTTCTGAAATGATCTGGGGATCCGAGGGGAGCCACTTGTTCCTGGCTAAAACAATACAGGGACACTGGGTGTTAGTAACAAAAAGGGTTAGATGGAAGCTACTGTGATAAATGACCCTTTTCCAGACTCAATCTTGCACTCGGGTGGGATTTAAAGAGAAAAAAACAGCTTTGGGGCAATTGTTCACTGGACCTCAACATGCTGTACAAATACGGGTGAATTAGTTGTATTTTTCACATGGTAAAGGTGGGAATGACCAAGTCACTGGGATTTACTGAAGTCACACAGTGAAAAAAAACAGCATGGCTTTAAACAAACTTGGTATTTTCCAAGCTTCCTAGTTGAATATCAGCTGTGCTGTGCCTTTTCCATTTGAAGCTCTTGAGATGGAGAACCAAAACCACAACACAGTGGAGTATAGCTGTAGATTTGGATACAGAGCACTGTGTCGGTATTTGGAAGGGAAGCATTAGTGAGACCAAGAGCTCTATCCCCACCATTAGATAAGAAAGTTAGGATTTGTTCAGATAAAGCAGGTATAAACATTAAGTGTACAATTTTCATGTTATCTCTAAATTAAAACCAGTTCCTGCAGTCTAGTTACTCTAATATTTTTACTTTAGAAAGCGCCAGATAGGCATCATTTACCTAATCTGCTGAAAATGTAAACATTTATATTAATATGGCTTATAAGTGTCCTTGGATCAACTAAGGTTCTTGATGGACAGATTGTGACTCACAGCTAAAGCATGTGACATCTTCAGTGCCACAGCAGTAAACTTAGGCATTATTTGCAGTAATCTGAACCAAAGGAAAAGCAGCAGATGGAGGAATTCACAGGCTCTCATTGGGATATTCTGTTCTGGACCCTTTGCACCTTTGTATCATGAGCTCACTTTAACTGGGTGAGCAGCAAGCCAGAGAGGGAAAAAACACATCATCATCACTTCTATGGCCTCTTGCTGGTGTGGGCAGAGAGGGGTGCAAGAGGCTGAGCTGGTGGGGCCACCGAGCTGCTGTGGCTCTGTCCTCTGCTGTGGGTCGGGCACGTGGCTCTGGGGTTTGTCTGCAGCGCAGCAAGTGCCGCCTCAGCTCTCCTGTGCAGCCCCAGTGCAGCACTAGAGCAGCCACCTCACAGCCCTAGGGAGCCAGTGGTGCTCCTTGGTGCCCAGCTCTGGAGCTCCTGCACCCCTCTGGGAGCAAAAGTCCCCACGGACTTTGTCCAGGGTGACATCTAGAACTTGTGGAGGTGTGCAATGGACCCAGTCCCCACATGGGTGCGAAGCTCTGTTCATTTCTGTACGGCAAAGGAAAACCATTTCAGCCACCCAAAACAGCGTTTTCAAGGCACTGCTGCTGCTTGCATTTCCCAGTGTCAGCATTCATAGATGATACAGGCTCTACAGAAATGTAGGTTTTGAGGAGCAGCAGCTATTTTTATTGCTATTTTTATTGATTTTTATAGAGATGTTGGATGTAACAGAAGTGCAGAGTTACTGCAGCCTCAGATTCTGTGCTTGTTCACACATCTCCCTCCTCTCTCATTTGGAAAACCAACAGATTAATTCATCTGTAATTTAAATTATATTCTGCTCACTCCCAGTTCCTGATTATCTGTTGCTCAAGCTACTTTTTCAGGATGTGATTGACCTGAATGCAGCCGTAGAGCAAGAGTGGAGGCTGAAGGAGGCTCAGATCCTTTCAGAGTGGTTGGGAAGATGGCTGGAATGGGTAGATCTAGGGAAAATAATTTGGTTTAATTAGAAAAAAAACTATATAAATATCACAAAAAGAAAGTTGCTTTCAGTACTGCCACACATTAATCTCAAAGAACAGGAAGTATTAGATAGCAAAAAGCATCTTACCATAGGTAAAGTAAGCAACTTCAGGGGGAAGGGTGACGTTATTGAGGTCATCATCTTGAACGTACTGGTCTACGTACTGCTGTGCCTCAGATGCTTTGAGAAAAGCCATGAACCTGGCAGTGAAAGATGCCACGAAGATGGACAGCATCCCAAAGTCCAGCAGGTTCCAGAGATGCACCACGTATTCACGTGGACCCTCTTCCCAGATCTCCTTGCACTCTGACCATATCATACCTGTGGAGGGATCAGAGCATCTTGAACTGGCAGACACAGAAGGTGTATTCAGGCAGATCTGGTTCCTGTTTGCAGTGGCTTCTGAGACCAAAGCAAAAGACTCTCTAATTAAATAAATTTATTGAGAATGGCTCATGTCATCTTTTCTTAAAAATTAATACAACCTTTTAGTTTGTGTGTCCTTTTGTGCTTATGAAGCAGAAATCTCAAAATGCCATTATATAAGTCAAAGGAAAAGCTGATTTCCGATGATGACAGAAAAAGCACAGTTCAGAAATTCTGATGGCACTAGAAAATTCTACTGCTGATGTACTTGGAAAAAATGTAGATTTCCTCTCTTGTCCCCAAAATGACCTTCCTACACTGTGCCACTGATGATGGCACTGCTTGCTCTGCGGCTCTTTTCCTCCTTCCCTAAAATAGTGGGTGTGTCCATTTTGAGAATGCAATCAGAACTGTTCAAGAGTAAGTTTAGTATGATTAAAAAAGGGTAAGGCAGAAGTTCTGTCCTTCAGATTTCATAAAGCTTTCTGTATTAAATTATGAGTTTCCATATATTAAAGTCTGATCTACCACTTTGAAAACACTGACTTTAGCGCAAATTTATGATTTCTGACAACAGACTTACAAATAAACCTAAATGCCAAACCCAGTGAGTTCAAATATTTGACATCCATGTCCTACTGAGAAGGGCTGGGGTGGGCAAGTGAATTCAATGGGCGAAGAGCTCAGGTCAGATTCACCAATTTGCCCAACTCTCAATCCCAGCAGGGCTCCAGGGCCAAAATCCTGCTCCTAAATAGCTAAAGTGTTGGAATATTTAACCCACTGATAAATATTTCCTGCACTCTACCCAGTCCTGTTTCCATAGCAGCAGCAAAATTCACATTTAATCAAGAAGGAGCAGCCCCTGCCAATTTCCGTGTGACCTCCTGCAATCTTCGCCTTTCTGTGAACTCCTTTCATCCTCTCTGCTGGAAGCTCTCGTGGTGTGGCATGTAAATGCATTTGCTTGGCTACTTCTGAGCCTCCTGGAAGCACAGGGTGTCCCCGGAGGTGCCCTGGGAAGCCGGGTTACAGGGAGGGAAACAGGTCAGTGGGAATTTAGCCCGAGGGTGGAGGAGTGGAGAATTGCTGCTGCCAGTCCATGTGCACGGGGAAGGGTTTAAAGAGGCAAAGGAAAGCTGAGCTATCCATAGCACCATCAGCCAAGGCCACAGCGAGCCCGTGAGCTGCACAGCCCTGGGATCTCCCTGGAGATGTACCCTGGTGTTGGCTGTGCCCACTGTAGGTCTGCCTTGGGAGAGAGCCTGGGAGCTGCAGAATGCTGAGCAGAGGCAGAGGGAGGGCAGGAGAGGATGTGTAAAAGCAGGAACTTCAGCCCACTCTGCCGCTCACTGTGAGTGAGATTTAATAATAAATAGCCTAAGGGAGCAGGTGGAAGAATTGGTTTCTCGGGAATTTTCCTGGAGCGAGGATGAAATATTAAAGAAACATTTCCACCTTGGAAAAAAAAAGCATCCCAGAAATGATGCATAGGAGCCATTAGCCCTGTGCATTACACAGGTGTGCTTTATAAAGCTACTAAAGCACTTCAGGAAATATCATACGTGTGGTAGCATTGCCCAAAAAAGCACTTGTTCACTGATGACCAGAAATTACTCCCATCCAAATTTATTTCTGTTCTTGCTCACTTAATATACCTAAGTCACAGATTAATGAAGTAAGAAGTGTCTAAAACTGAGAAGACTGACTAAGATTAGGATCACTCTGTGAAAGTAACATGCTATTGGCCTATAATTTCCACCGTTCTTTTCCTCAACTTTGTGGCAATCATTTTTTAAAAATGTCTATTCAGGACAAGTGGAAATGTTACAGTAATTACTTGGTTGGTACTGCTGGGTAATTGTATATACGTTGTGAGAGAGTAATTCAAAGCCTCTCCCTATTAAAAGTATTGAGAAGAGAAAAAGCAGTTAAAATTCAGGGGATGGGACATAAAATGAAGTGTAAGAAGTAAGGAGAAGGAGCTAGGCAAAGCAGCTGTGCCAGGATGTGACTGCATTTCAGGGTGGTGTTTCTGAGGCCCCCAATGGCTCTGGCAGGGTGTATTTCCCTGAGTGTGATGCTCAGAGATGTGGGATATGAAGAGCTCCTACGCTCCAGCTCCTGCATGTCTCTTGTTCCCACAGCAGGGATAATCAGAAATGTCACCTTGATGGGCAATTCTGGTTTCAGCAGGGGAAGGAGAGTCAAGATACAGGCAGAGCCCATCTGGAAGAAAAAGGGAGTGTGCAAGAAGTGCTGTTCACCACCTGTGCACATAAAGGAACAGTTTGTCAGATTTTTATATCCTCTGGCCTGGTACATAAATCAGGAGCAGCTGATGTTTTAGAGCTGCCTTTGAGCTGTCCAGAGTCCACCAAAGGCTGTTGCATTAAGAGATTATCGGTGCTCAGATTGCATCTACCCAGAGTTTAACTGCTACCCCAGCTGCTTTTGCAGTGAGGATTTAGAAATAAACCCCCCTGCTTTCAGAGGACACTTCTGTCCATACTGCTCATGAGGAAAATCCCAGCCTTCCTCATTTGAAGGCAAGAGATGGGAAGACCTGGCCACAGGGAATAGGAAGCCAAGGCATGCAATGAGCCCTGGGTGCATGAGCCAAGATCGCTGTGCCCCATGTGCAAAGGGGATCTGGGTCTTGTTCAAGCTCATGAGATCCCCATGATTCCGTTTCTTAAACTTGACTGGGTGATGCATCCCATCCCTCAGGTGTGTCAGCCTCAGCACTGACCATCTGCCACCCCCCTGAGGGTGCACTCGAGCCCTCTGTGTCACTAATGCTGGTGTTAAATAGCACTGGTCCCAGTACAGACCCCTGAGGGACACCACTTGTCACTGATGTCCATCACTGGCCTCTGAGCCACTGACCACACAACCCTCCAGCAGCTTTCTTATCCATCTATCAGTCCGCCCATCAAATCCATCTCTGATTTAGAGAGCAGGATGTTGTGGGGGTCTGCGTCAAAGGCTTTACAGAAGCCCAGTTAAATGACATCTGCAGCCCATCCTTTATGCACTTACACACTCCATCAGAGAAGGCCACTAGGTAGATCTATGTTGGCCACTTTAATTATATTTCTACTTACATATACATATTTATAATACTTACAAGATTTTAGCAGCAAAAGTTGCCACCCTTAGTGTTTTTGCAGTACTTAAACTTCAGGGTCACACATGGGGCTCAACAAGTGCAGGTGTCTGCAAGCCATGTGCACCAAACTTTCACCTCAGTATTGCTGAAACATTATTTGAAGGTTTATGGAGGCAGGCAGGTAAAATGGCCAGGGAAGACTGTCAGTGCAGATGTAGGCAGTCATTAGAAAATCTCATTATATTCAGGAGTCTGTACAATGAATCACCTTTCTTCTCCCAAAAAAGTGAAAACCTTCGCTTTAAATGAAATGTTTTCTTCATCTCTCAGGAACTCAACAAGCAGACAGATACCTACTGCCTATAAGAAAAGAATACCTACTTTAAAATCTAATCATCTTGTCCAACTGCTTTAATATAATTTTAAAAATATATCTTACAGTCTTACTCTACCCAGTCTGGCATCTATTCAGTATTTTCTAGCCTAATATCCTGTATGGTATTCTGATTATCACGGGGACAGGGAACAAAGAAACACTGGCCAGGAAGTCATCAGATAGAGCAGCCATATCCTATTTTTCGGGGGAATTTAATGCCATCAGTACTTATGTAACAGTGGAATTATTTGCTGCAAGAAAAGAATAAAAATCATGGTGGTGAGCAAAAATAGATACAGAAGAGGTAGACAAAGATTCTAGAGAGTTGATAAGCTCAATTTCCCAGTAAATCCTGCCGAGACTGTTTAGATTAGTTGTTCAAGCTAAGTGACCTGCGAGGAGTAAATGATGTCTGTAGGAAAAGTGAGACATCTGAATTTGTCTAAAACTCCTTAGAAATTTAACTTGTGCATGTGGCACACTTTTGCACTCAAAGGGTTCACCCACATGAATCCTTACTTTGTAATTGTTGAATAACTTAATTTCTTTTAGAAGATTTGGGCACTGCACTGTCCTCTCACCAGTAAAAATTTCATACTAGGAATTTAATAAAATCCAGCTCTTACTTGCCTAGCAGGTTTCATCACTAGATCTTGGAGTGCATTACAAAAAAAAACCAAATCACATTATCACATCACATCTGTGCAGACAAAGAAACTGAGGTTCAGTGAATTATAGTAGGATCCCACGGCAGGGTAATAAATCAGGCAGACTCACCACACTTCCTTCTGCTCACCTTGTCCAGAGTGAAGCCACATGTTTCTATTATAATTTTACCTTCTTTAAGATGCAATGATTAAACCAACAGAGGTAAATAGGCAACTTCTATAGCATTTGCCATGGATAGTGGAAAATCAGGAAACTGAGAATTTGCTAAGCATCTTTCAATGTTTTCAGAAGTGGTGACCAAGATCTAGGTCTTCTTTGCTCCTCTTTTAATCAAACCATTTGACATCAGCCTCTAGGCTCATAGTGGGTTGTGTCAGTTTTGGGGAATTTTCTTGGTTTGGGTTTTTTGTTTGTTTAGCTTGGGTTTATGTTTGTTTTGGGGTTGTTTGTTTGTTTGTTTAGTTTTTCCTTTTCCTTTGTCTTGCCACTGTCTATCATGCTATTCCTAATGTGGTTGAATTTCCATGGAGGACGTGTAGACAATTTGGTTTTACTTACCCAGTACCCACTTCATGATCAACAATTCTGTCCATGAGAACTGAGTTGTTTTGACTCTGAATATTTGTTTTGGATGATCTGTGATGGTCTCGTTGGGGAGATTTTTGACTCCTTCAAACCGATCTGAAGCGTTCACTACTAACAGTCCAAGGAAGATTGTGAAAGAAACTGCATGAGCCACAAACTTCATGAAAGGGCTTCGAAGGGTACGTCCCAGCTGCAATGGAACACACACACTCGTAAGGTTTTTTATTTACTCACCTCCTAGAAGTTTTTTCACTATAAAAAATTGAAAGCTTTTGCCCACGGTGAAAAGGATTCAGTAATTGATTCTGGATCATTAGCTAAATAGGGTTTAGATTTGTTCAAGTTGTTATTTCCTATTGCTAGACATTATGCATTGGGGAATTTTTGATGCATAGAAATGTCTTACAATGCCCCTTTAAACCCACATGTAATGTCTAATTGTCCTGGCCATATGGTGAGTAGAAAATGAAGAGACAGAACATTTATGTGAGACACATGTATGTTTGTGTCGTATGAATGCATTTGTGTGCCAATGTAAATCCTAATGATGGACACAATTCTCATCCTTCAATCATCGTTATATGTTAGAATCTTTTATTAATGGTGAATTCTTGGTTCATTATCAGTGTGTAAGAAATAGCCTTCTGTTTCAATATTCTTTAGTAATGCTTTTCATTTGCTTTGCTATGATAGTCCTCTCTCATAATTAGTACAAAAGCTGGAGAATCCCTCCCAGAATACAGAGATTTATTTCAAGACATTAAGCCATGAACCAGAGCAGCAGATCTCTTCACTATAGATAATATTTGTTCTGCTCTTCTTGAAAAACCAAATAAAACACTTGTAAAGTTGACCAGGACAAAACTGGACTGCTCAGAGTGGAAATGCTGCCTATGTAGAATTTTCTGCAATAACACTGTGAGAGGATATCAGGCTCTTGGATCAACCTGCAGCCCTTGAAATTAATAGTGATGATTTTGGGTGAGGTACCAATCCTTAGGGGAAAGATTGCATTTGTTATTCAGTTATTTCCGTCACAGGCTCCAATCAAAAATCAAGACTACATTGTTCTGATCAAGGCAAATCCATGCATTAAAAGACAATACCTCCCTGAAAGAAATTTCAATTGGACTCTGTGCTGGGAAGTTACATGTGGTATTTCACAGTCTAAAGTGGGGTGAAAAGAAAGGAACACTGGAAAATGAGAATGCATGAAAGCTTTAGTGTAATGAAATCAAACCTGATGAAAAGTAAAGTATCCCCCCCTTCCCCATTTTCAAATTTTAATACACCTACCTCAAGAAATGAAAACCAAGTAACTTCCTCAATAATTTCTTAATTCTGCTGTAAAACTCTTTTAGTTTTAGGGGGGTTTTGCCTCAGTTTCTTTCCCCCTAGTTTTTATGCTTTTCTTTTAAATTCTCCACTTATTTCTAGTCTAATTGTTCTTCCCACCTATTCCTATATTCAAATGTGGTCTCTGTAATTCTGAGACTGCACCACAAATGTTGCTGTTGGCTGGTGTGCCAACTCCCAACACGTTCAGCAGAGATGAAGGAAATTAAACAGCTTCATAAATCCCTGCTAGACTGGGTGACATGAGGGAATCAAGTGGTAATTCCACACAATAATTCCCTCTACAACCCAGCCAAAGCCACCCACAGCACAGCCTGGCTTTCACAGGCACTTCTCTGTGAGCGCCTCTGCAATCCTGTCTGGGACCCATGAAAAGTGAGAGGCTTTGTGTTGATACAGACCTCGAGGAGATGAAGTTACATCCTCATATACTCTAACACAAAGTACTCCTCTTGGAGCTGTTTTGGAGGAGACCAAGGCTTAAACGTGTTTTATTGTCTCAGACCCCCTGAAGGACTTTTTTCTGGTTGTATTAATATGTGTTTCAACTTATAGTCTTTCCTCAATACAAATTGGAATGGATCTATAACTTCTTGGGTTTGATAAATTTAGAAAGGATTCCTTACTGGTTTTTTAGAGGAAATGGGAGAAGATACTTTCAAGACTGAATACAATACCAGAGCTAGGGGTCATTTTGATCAAATTTGAGTACCTGTGATAAGCCTCCTGCAGAACATATCTACCTTACAAGGGATGAGGTTGCTGGCTATTGCTGAATGTGAAATGATCTCCCCTGACACCCCTTTTTCTGTGGCAAGAGCAGAGACAGAGCTATTTATCACTCAGCCACACACCCATTTATCTCCACTTGTTTGAGCAGACTCTTTCAGGATGAAACCTCTACAGATTTCATACCACAAACAACTTGAGATTTTACCTAAGCTAATGAGTGGCTCTGGTCCTTTGACCTCTAGGTCTCAACAAACTCTGCTCCTCCATCTGATCTCTATTTAGGTATACAGCAGTATTCCAAGTTTCATCATCTTTTCCCTCAAAACCATAAAGATTTTATGATTAAATCTAGTCTTTGCTGCAACACTAAGAAGTTTCCTGGGGCTTGCCAGAGTTTCAGGCCCATGTGTCATAATAATGCTCCACTAACTAAAACCACAATAATGCTCTATTAACTAAAACCACAATAGTGCTCTATTAACTAAAACCACAATAGTGCTCTATTAACTAAAGCCACAATAATGCTGCGTTAACTAAAACCACAAAAATGCTCCACTAATTAAAACCACAAGCTCAGAAAGCAGGAAAGGCAACAAAGGAACCCTGAAGGAGAGAGGAACCCACAACAAAAAGTGCATAAAAGGAACAAGAATTTGAATATCAAAGTTAACTAAAACAAGAATCTTCTTTAGTTATTTCCAGTTTTGGTGGCTCTTCTTTCTTCACTTCACTCCTATGTTGTTATCTCCTACACATTTCTTCTTCCTTTTGTTTTCATGTCACCCACTCCCTCACTCTCTTTGCCCACCACTCCACTTTTTTCCCTGTAAAGAATCTCAAACCATGTCAGTTCCATTTGTGTCCTGTCAAGCAACACCTCAAGCTTGCTCTGCGCTGGGGCAATCTTAGAGGATACCACGAATCACTTGCCAACAGCTTTATGGAAGAACCCGGGGTTTCACTCCGGGCCCTGGGCAGAAATGCCTGTGGACCCCACGGCCCATCAGGGGTTTGTACCTTGCTGCAGGGAGCAATCCAGTAGGCTATGGCAAGGAAGGGCAGCCCGATGGACACTCCAAACACAGCCAGGAACTTCACAGCTATGGACTGCTGCCGCAAGCCTGAGAGGTTCTCGTACCACATGGTGAGCAGCTGCTGCTGGCAGTTGGGGTGAGCAACGAACTGTGAGAAAACCAGAAATAGAGACATCAGTAGGGCTGTCTGAAGAGGATGAGATTTCAGGGAATAACCTTCTCAACTTGCCCATGGAACATGACAGGTCATATCTTTGTTGTGCAACAGACAAACAGAAAGCTACAAACCAGGCACACAGGACCCCCAGGTACCGGCAGAATGTGCATTGCTTCTGCTCCTTGTCTTCTCTAGAGAAAAGCTATTTTTATATGACTAAAGCAGAATGTCTGAGCCAAGCCCGAAAATCCATCAGTTGTCAGCACTGACAAAATGCCCCTGAGCAAGTTACCTCTTGGGATAAGACAGTACCCTGAGATTCAGAAAAGACACAGAGGTACTGGAAGTCAAGCTGAAAAATGCTCTCATGACTTTGCTAAGGACAGAGGCCACCGACACAGCAGCTTAACCCAGCACTAATATTGTATTGTTCTATTCACTGTGTGAAGACCAAAAAGGAGCCATTCTGCAGGGCTCTCCTGCAAATTATGAGATCTGGCTGGTATTTTGCTACTTTAAATGCTTTATCTCAGAGTACCTTTCAAAATATGACAGCTCATTCTTTACTGATAGGACAAAAAGACAAATTCAAAAGCCGAAGGAAAAGCTGTGGTGCTCTGGTACAGAAAGTACCTGTTTTGTACCCTGTAACTGAGACTCTTCTTCAGTTTACTGTTCAGAAGTAAAAAAAAAAAGAGGTAAAAGAAAAGGTGAGCAGCAGAGAAGTGAAATGCAGTTTCTTAATGGCAAAATTACAGCACCACCAGCTCCCACCTAACAGTTTTATAATAAAAGATTAAACTTCTTTATTTTTTGTTGTTCTTTGAGGTGATTGAATTAAGAATGTGGGTATCTTTAATCACAAAGAAGGATAATTAAAAGGCAAAATAACAGAAGGAAAAAATGAAAAATAAATATGTTGCTGACGCAGCTAATTGCATGAGGAGAACGGAGGGTTTCATTTATTAGTTCAGTGGCTGAATAAATGTTCCTAGGAGGGAAATGGAAAATGCTCTACTATTTCAAGCAGCAGAACTTTCTGGAGGTGAAGGGGAGGATGAAGGGGCTCAAGAAAAAAAGAGGAGGAAAGCAGAGGCGGCCACAGGGACAGGGACAAGGACAGGGACAGGGACCACACCTGGCAGCTGCCCCTTGCCCTGGATCAGCCCTTTAAGCATCACCCAGCTGGAGGATTTCAGCTGCCCTCTGTAGTTTTCTTGGGACTGAAAAGCAGAGAAAATGTCAACTGTGCTTTCATCTTCACTATCTGTGAACCATGATCGAATCATGGAACCATGGGAACTTAATGGACTCTTTTTGAGATGTTTGCATAATAAAACTGTTACTGTTCAGGAGGAAATACAGTTGCACAGCAATTAGGATTGCTCTGGAGTAACACCCTTCATTAATAGCACATTAGCAGCTGTTTAAAATATGCTTTTGAGATGAATTAGGCTTTGGGGTCTACATTTCTCAAAAAAAAAAAAAAAGAAAAAAGAAAATTAGACTCTACCTCTTCCACTGAATAAATCAATCAGAACAAAGAAAATTGATGGGTACTTTTAACCTCCTTTGTCTTTAGAATTTTTTTCCTGGAAATATTAACATTTTAATATGCTTTCTTTTAAGATGCTTTAATGAAAAAGAAAGCTTTCAAGAAAAGATAATTATAAATCCTGAGTCCTAGTCCTTCTGAGCATTTAATATTTAAGGTTGAAGTGATGACAGCAGTATTACAAGCAGCCATTTCCCAACGCCCAGTGTTTATGTTTGTCCTAATGCTACTTGGGCTTGTTATCTTTCTGGCAAGTGGACAGAAAAATGAAGTGGAAGGAAGCTCAGTAGAGAATTGATCCCTTTTGCAATTTTTTTTCAGATATCATGAATTCAACAACACTTGACACATATGGAAAGGGAAATTACACTGCTGAATGTGCAGACTTCTGGGATGAAGGGCCCAAGCAACATTCAGACTTCCTCCTCCTCGTGCAATTGTTCACTGCATTATGAGAATTGACTCAAACAAAGAAATTCAGTTGTCCTTGGCAATGAGACAGTCAAAGACTTCTGGTTGGCATTTCAGAGACTTCATCAGACGTTTTAATCTATCCATTTTTTCACTTTGTCTGGGAACAGCTACAATGAAAATACAAATATAGGAAAATTGAGAAGGAATTGCCATAAAACCCAGTTCATTGAACAATTAATTTTGTACAAGGCAATAAAGACAGGCAGAGTGCCACAGAGCCTTGATGGTGTTCATCTTACCCTGATTATTACAAAAATGAGGGAAAAATAAGAATCAGGAAGATCAGAGCATGAATGAGTTTTGATCTGTTATTTGCTTACAGCAAGCAGTACAGTTTTCATTGTTTTCTCTATCAGACATTAGTGAAACAGACATTGACCCCTGGGCACTTCCAGCCCTCTCTCTACCAACATTTCAGAAACTGATCCTAGATCTCCTCAGAGATGTTACAGAGCCCTTTAACTTTCCCTGGGAATGGGCACTGTCACCAAGTTAGAGATTACATTAATGCTTTGCTTAGTGACTTAGGCACGGAGAAGAACAGAGCTTGAGACAAAAGCTTCAAGGCAGAGTGCTCCAAAGCATAATGACAAATGGTGATGTGTGATATTGAACTCAGAGGACTGAATGCTGCAGTGCTTTTTCAATGTTCCCATTAAACGCTATTTTCCTTCCTTCAGTGCTGGAAAATGGGGCAAGGAGGCTTTTAGGGACAAACCGTGGATGCTCCTGTGCTGCAGACAAGAAAGAGCAGTGTGACCAGGGCTGTGCAGAGGGGAAGGATATCTCTGATTGAAATGGAAGCACTGGCACTGGAGGGGATTGCCTGGCTCCAGAACCAGCCACTTAAAAGCACTGAGTGCTTTATCTCCTGGGCAGAGTCACTAAGGTAACGCATCAGGATCTGCCAGCTCAAGCAAAATGTTTTCCAGTGCTTCTGCATTCAGAAACCACAGTGGGAGCTTTGCTGCTCCCATGGTCCTGGGATCCCAGTAGATGGCAGTGGTTTTTCCTGGTACCATGGATACCTCTTGATGTAGGAAGGAAATTGTACTTCCCTCCAGCCTATCAGTCACACAGCTTTTTAAGTTAAAAAAGGCTGAAAAAAAACTCATAATAAAATCACACATCAATCAGCTCAAATAATGAAGCTGCCAAAGCAGCATTTTTGAGAGTCAGTGAAAGATTCAGGAAAGTATTGACAACTCCAACAGCCCTTGTCCTGTGCTGCAGGGGATTAAATGAGAGAGGTAAATGTCTGGAATATGGCAAAAAGTTTCTCAAAGATTTCACTGGGGATTGAAAGGACTCTAAGGAACAGTTTTACATATAGGAATAAAGAGGGTCTTACACAGACCACTGTGGATACTACATTGAATGATAACTTGTCCACATTTCTACCTAATATGATGTGTGACAGCTCTTTCTTGTAGCTTAGCATGTATATGCATTGTGGGGAAACACTTTCCAGCCCTTTTGACAGAATGAGAGTGTTTTCCTCAGCATAGTTGTTCAAAAAAGCAGGAGTTTCACTCCACAGATTGTGATAAAGTACCTTTGCATTTCTATAAACATAGAAAGTTACTTCTGATAAAAAAGACTGTAATAGAGACTTTTATTTCTGATTTTCTATTATATTGAACAGAAGAAGAGC
>WEKY01029333.1:0-49867 GCA_013390045.1 Picathartes gymnocephalus | reverse complement strand
GAGAGGAGAGGAGAGGAGAGGAGAGGAGAGGAGAGGAGAGGAGAGGAGAATCTCTGTCTTGGACAGAAAAATGGTGTCAGCAGAAATAGGGAAACTTATGGCAAGACAGCTAAAAGACAGAGGTCAGCCTCAGATGATTGGAATTAATCGTGCAGAAAGAAACCAGTATCTCTTTTATTACTGAAATAATTCTATTCCCCTTAAAAGTACAGAAATCTACCACTGAGGCAAAAGAATTAACCACTCAGACAGGATCATCTCACTTTGCTAATGTGTCCAACACTGAATAGCCAGGGGCTGGGGTAGGGAGGAAAAGCTCATCAGTGAAGCAGTGAAGGCAGTTTAAAACCCTGCATATCAGAACTAACGACATGAACCTGTGGCTGTGAAGTGCTGAGGTGCTCCTGTCGTGTCCTCTCAGCTGGTGCCTTCCCTGTCAGCCTTGTGGCAAACCTCAGAGTGCTTAATCACTGAGTGCGAGCTAAAAAGCAGCTGCATAAATTGACTTTCAGGAGAACATTGGGGATGTCAAGAGACACTGGCAGGGGCAGGAGTGAGCAATTTCTCTTTCCATCATGTAGCTGCATTCATGTCCTTGGGACAACCTTTCTGGGTTCATTATTAAGTATTTACCTTTTGATGTAGCTCTTTGCTTCTGCAAACCTACATTTATTAACACATTTTAGGCTGCAGCACCTGCTCACAGGAACCCTGGGCTGGGTGTGTAAAGCTTCAAATGCCAGAGATCCGAGGGAAGATGCTGACTCACAGGAGTCATCCCGAGGGTTTCAGTTGTCACCTTGTGCCTCTGAATTACAAGTGGAAAAGAAGGGGGCTGCAAATGGGTTGCATACATGGCTTTTCCCATTTTGCCAGTGTCCCTGCCCATGGCAGGGCGGTTGCACCTGGGTGATCCTTAAGGTCTCTTCCAACCCAAACCATTCTGTGATCCTGTGCTGCCAGGAACAGAGGAGCAGTGCTCCTGCATGGATCCACGCGCTGGAAAACGCAGGTGGGATCTGAAGCACACACACTGTGTGCTCTGGAAAGTTAAAAGTGCATCAGAATTATCATGAAGATTTCCTGACACCTCACAGACAAACACAACCTGAGCTGAGCGTGCTGTGCTCGTGTTCCCAGCAGGACCAAAGCCAGGGCTGGTCTGGAAGGTGAATTGGGGTTTCCTTGGCAGCTTTGCTGTTCCTGAGCAAAACCAGAGGGAGGGAAGGAGGGAGGGAGAGCTGGGCTTGCTGCACAGGCAGTGCTGTGTTTCTCCCAGCGAAGCCTTCACCAAAGGAGAAATGAAATCATCCTGTTTCGGCAGGTTCCTGAAGACTGTGGGAGTATCAACAAACATTGGCAGGGATGGAAAAAACTCAGGGAAAGGCCAAAGCAGGATGTTACTGCTGTTCCCCTGAAGGCTGAAAAATACACTGCCATTTCACCAAGGAGGATCATATGAATTCAGAGGTAAACAGATGCCCACATGCAAAGGACGGGGGAAAAAAAATCAATGAATGTATTAAAACAAAATATAGTTTCTTTGCTTCTATAACACTTTTCCCTTTTGAAGACTCCTTTGATATTTTATGCATTTTTAAGATTTGAAGCCTAAACAAAGGGTCTGGATTTATACTGAATAGAATACTTCTCTTGAACTGAAACATACTTTTGGGGGGTGGAAAGAAAATGTGTCAAAACATTTTTTTTATCCAGTAAAAGACCCATTGCAGAATCATTTCACCTGATGCAGAGCAGAAGACGACAGAGCTCAGTGGGAATTACTGAAGTTTGCTGGAAAACACACAGTGCAGGGGCAGAACAGCACGGGCAGAAACCTTTTTTTATCTCCAGGTTGTACTCAGCTCTGTGAACCTCCAAGTGAGCAAAGAGCCCTTTGTTTTGTAGAAACAATTCTGAGACCTGAGAAGAAGCAGCTGGGATATCCTAAATGATATTATGTATTTATTTCATCCTCTGGACTGTGAAAAAAAATTGCCTTTAGCAAAGGCTTGTGCTATTAAATTCTGACAGCTGAGGGTAAATATGTTGTTGTCAGAGGGTAAATATGGCTGGAACTTAGTTCACTCTTTGCTGTTGTGGCTGCAAGAGATGCAAGTAAAACTGCAGAACATGGCCTACTGTTAATGAATTAAAAATAACAAGTAAAGTTCCATTCCAAAGACCCATGCTGTGACACTGGGGACCTTTTCACAAAAGAGACCTGCTCTAATTACAGTTAAATTCTATCCATGGCCACAGGCCCAGTTTTAAAAACACTTTTCACCAGACTAACCTTACAAGAGAGAGTAAAAGCAGGTCCAAATTCCTTTGTCCAGATGCAAAAGAAAGATTTTCATGGATGAAAGAAAATTCAGCTGATCAAGACTCGTTTCAATGGGATCAGACCACAGCATAAAAGGAACCACTGTGTGACAAAAGGTCCTCTGAGAGATTGCTGCAGTCACCCAGAGAACAAGGAAATGTCCCTGCCCTGAGGATTGCTGCAACTTTCCCTGCGTCCCTGGGGTTCATTTGACTGTCTAATGGCCTCACACAAATATTCATGAGGTTCTGGCTCATTCTGCAGATGAGCTTTGTGACAGGCTTGGTGAATATTCAGACCTTCTATCAGGAGTCTAACCTCAGCATTTTTAAACCTGATAGCAAAGGGAAAAGGTTTGTACTTGTAAGCAGGGCCCAGGTGAGCCAGGATTATCAGCACAAAAAACCCCAACTAATTGTGCAACTTCAGTCTCTGAGTTACTTTTAAGGCATAAACCCACAAGTATTTAGTACAGTTTTAGTAATAAATTGTACCTTTCACAAAACCTTCCACATCGTTTCCTTTTGAACCAAAATATCTTTCTTATTAGAGCCATTTGACAGAGGGCAAATGCTCACATCAAATCCCAGGATACTCACACATTCCCTAGTTTGGTTGAAATCTGATATCTGGATCCTCTTGCTGGTTGACCTGAGTTACCCAGCACAAAATTATAATTTTGAACCCTTGAAACCTTCACATAGCTCCAGTTTGCAACCACATCTCCTTCCTGTGACTCATTCTGCTCTATAAAAACGGGAGTGTTTGGGGCAGATCTGCTCCCTGCTAAACCAGTGAGTACATTAACAGGGCTGGCATCTCACTTTGCAAAGGTGCCAAGGGACAGAGCCAGGGCAGTGGAGGTGCCAGAGCTGCTGGGATTGCCCAGAGCCCCCGCGTGGCACCGCTCTGCAGAGAGCCTGGCATCGTCCTGTTCTGGTGAGCGACGTGCGTGGAAACAGCCCTTGACCAGGCACGACTTAAAACCCAATAAAAACAAATTAGTCTAATAGAAAACAAAAATAATAGGGTAAATAAAACTGCCAAGACCACTGCAAATGCAATTTGCCCGTTGGCGGTAATGCTCTTCAGTGCTGACTGGAAAGGTAAAATTAATAATGATAGTGGAAGGGACTTCGGTTGTTCTGTTAATATTATACTGTATGAAATGGAAAGGTAGGTCTGACATATTTGAGCTGTGTAACTAGAAAATGTAGAGTTTACACAAATTCTTTAATTGGTTCAGCTTAAACCTTGCTTTGCCTTAAGTTTCTTTATAATTTGACTTTCCTGAGACAAGGATAGGGCTTTTTTGGGCTCAGCATTCTCCTCTAGGGTAGGGAATATTGTAGTTGGCTCTTTGGAAAACTTCAGTTTCTTGTTCTAGTGGGCTGCATGTTTTCTGAAGAGCTTTATTGTTACTGTCTGATTTCTCCTCTTTTTAGATATATGAATAAATCTTATCACTGAATTATTTATCCAAAAACAAGAAATTGAATTGTAAGTCCCAGCCTTTAACATTCCAGGATTTTCATATCTTTGCAAAATCAAAACCACTTGAAAACCTTTTTCATTGAATTATTCCTCTGAAAACATGCCACAATAAAAAAACCTACCAAACAACAATGTCCCTTTGGTATCTGAAAAAACAGCCACAGAGGGCACAGAAGAAGAGATTTAAAATGCCATAGCCTCTTCCTCCCCCAGGAGAGCCAGGAATTGTTTCCCTTGGCTACATGGTGAAGAAACTGGGCTGGTGCCTGAGCTCAAATGCCTCTGGTGTAGATGGATTTATACCCAGCAGGGCTGATGGGGAGACAGACCCACCCATAGGATAAAACTCCTCTCTCCATCAGGTACAGAGTCCCGAAAGTGTGCCCAAAGGCAGGCAGCTACAGGTGTGTGACAGGAAGCTCACACAGGAGAGCCTCGCCCTGGGTCCGTATCCGAGCAGATCCACATTTGAACACCACTTGCGAAAAGACCTTCAATAGCTTGAAATATTGGTTTATTTATATTTATTTTAAGGGCTCTACTCATCCATATCTGACTTTCCATCCCAAATGCACCTTTACAGGTCTGTTGCAAATGGGGAATGAGGCAAAGTCAAAACTGGAGTCAGCTTAGGTCAGGTTTGTAGCAAACCATATTAGTTGCTCTTTTCTGTGGGAATTTTATTTTTAATTATTAATGAAGGTAATTTTAAGTCTTTTCATCTGTGATGTACATCCATGCAATGATATTGATGTGTTCCTGTGCTCACTTGTCAATGTCTTGATGGACATTTAAGACCCTGTGACACTTTGCAAATGAAAATAATTAAGTCTGCATATTACACTAAATTGGGAATATTGCAGACAATATTCAGGATGGAGAAATGATTCATTGAAAAATTAAGAGGATGGATGTATGTGCAGGAAATAACAAAATGAGATTCTTCAAGGAAAAGAAAAGAAATTAAAACATCTGGGAAAAAGGAAATAATCAGAGTCACAGATTTTAGTGGGAGGAAGGAACCTTGCTAATGAAATACTCAGATATAGAAATGCATTCTGTGGGGAAGGGAAGTAACTCCTTCCCTTTCCAATCTCTGTCAAAACATCTGCAACATGCAATTAAAAGTGTAAAAAGAAAAATTACATGGATAAGCTTTAGAGTCCAGAATGACCACAGTGTTTCTACTGTTCACTTAGATATTAAATTACATTTTACAGTATTCACTGGCTCTCCCCTGACAGAAGCAAGAGATACTTTTCTTCCCACTACCACTTTCCAAGCCATCAATGACTTCAGAAGACCTCAGTTAAATATTCCTGAAACAAAAAAGTGAAAAAAAATTAATGAGGGAAACAAAAGCACAACTTCCTGAAAGCCCTTTAGATTGAGGAGTTCTCCTCCTTGAGGCTTTTCATTAGATGGTAAAACATAACCCTGTCCTGTTCCAAGCCATATCTGTGCACGTTCCAGCCACTGGGGCACTGAAAAATCAGTGTTCATCCTATGAGAAACTCCTAAACTAAAGCTGTGGATCTGAGTCGTTTCATTTGGGTTCCCAAAATGTAGTTTTCCATTGGCTGTGGGCAGGGCGCTGGTGTGCCCCCCCAGGGCACGGCACTGCAGGGTTCTGCAGGGTGACTGCAGGCTGAGAGCGCCCAGCGCTCACCCGCCAGGGCCCGAGACACAGAGACACTCCTTGCTGCCCGAGGGGAGAAGTGCCAGGACTCCTTGTCGGCTCTGGGTTTCTCCTGCTCTCTGTTCTCCACCTTCTTTTTCTGTGCTTCCCGTGCAAAACCCAAGCTTTCCCAGGTAACCTTCCTAAGGATGCTCTAGTGGAGCTGTGCCCCAGCCTGTGTTTGGGGCTTTGGCTGTTTCTGCTCGTTTTGGGGGGCAGAACCCTCTCTTCAGCACAGGCAGGGCTGGTTCTCTCGCCCATTCAGGGTCTAACCTCCTCCAGCTCCTGTTCAGGCTGTTGCAGCAGCAAATGAGAGCTGGGACTTCCTATGCCCTCGAGTATTTGAGTCGCGTGACCAACGCAGTGAAAAGTTATAATCTAATGCAGCCGCGAGTATTCTGTTCAGAGCATCCTCCATATGTTAATTATTAATAATATCGTTATGAAAAAAGTTCCTGTTCCAGCTCTCTCTTAAATAGGATTTACACAGCCATCTGGTGTTCTGTTTAATTCTTCTTATTTTTTTTTCCAATCCAGTTTGTGTGTCTTACTGTTAATTAAATTAAAACTCGTGAACGAGAAAGGTTCTCTGGCTTTGTGCTGGTTATGAACGGCTGAGAAGACAGAGGTGGGCAATCAACATTTGCAATTAAAAGAATAGAGCAATGGTAATTCTGCCAAATGGGAAAGAAGGAAAATGAATGTCACCCCCTACAGAGAAGCCACAGCTTAGCACCTACAGAGAAGCCACAGCTTTACATCTAAAAGTAAATGTTGACACAAATCCCCTGCCAACATTAAAGAGAGACAAGAAAGGATCATATTGGTACAGACTAAAATGAGAACATAAAATATGAAGGCATCTGTGCAGCTGATATACAGCAGAAAAATGGTTTTATTGTGAGACATCAAAACTTTAATTTTCTCACCGCTGGCTGTCCAAGGGTAGTTCCAACCTCTGTACCTCTGCCTCTCAAAAATAGAAATCATATTCTGGTTTCATTAAAAATGAATTCACACACAGAAAAAATGTGTGCTACCCTTACATTCCAAGTACCTGGGTTAAAACACATTTGTTTGAATGTTTCAAGAATAGAAAAAAAATATTACTTTAAAATTCTCAGTCAAGAGCAGAGTAAGCTTTAACCTGCATGAGGAGCAGCTGGGAGTGTTCATGGCCCACAGAGCTCATGGTCCTTGGGAAACAGCAGCTCAAGCCACTCTTGGTTATAATCCACCAAAACCACCTGTTCCACCTTAATGCTGCTTTTCTTTTGCCACTTCTGTGAGCAGCTGCCGGACTCCACCAGAGCTTGCTCTCCCTGTGAGGGCTCCCAGCCTCTGCCCCAGGGTCCAAGCGAACGCAGCCTGGCTGCAGCATCACCAGAGTGCTTGGCTGCTCTTCCTGCACCCAGCCCTGCTCCTCCCTGGGCCCCACACCCTGCAGTGCTGGAATAGAAAGAAATCTTTTATTGGCTGAAGTGTGCAAGTGCAAAGTGTTATGAAATAAACAAGGGGGGACAGTGGTAAATTTGCAACGATCCAATAACATGAGCTAAAAGTTCAGTTCTCGGAAAGAACCCAGGACTCAGTAAATGCTTAAGTGTTTGAATATTGTTTGTTTTTCTCTTGACAAACTGTTTCAATTTTAATAATTTTCAAGGAATCATTAGGACAGCTGATCTAAATGGAAAAATACCTCCGGAAAAGTTGATTGAGTGAATTTTTTCCAAAAATCCTGGAGTACAGAGTGATTATTTAGTTTTTTCAAAAATTGTGAAGAATAACAGTGATACCTCATTTTATAAACAACTTTGTAAACTACTTTAATTTTGGGTTTCTCGTTGCTGCAAAATATGTAAAAGCATTGTTTCTTAGTTCTTCAGATATCTTTTCTAGAAAGTCCTTTAATTAGAGCCTTAAACTTCTCACCTCATCTCATACCTGTTAGTAGCATGCTTTGCAGAAGAACAGTAAGGGAAAAAAGAGACCAACAAGAGAAGCCTGTAATTTTTGATGCTTTCTTGAATGACTTTACAAGATTCATCTCAAACTTTGTAAACTTGGAAAAATGATAATGATCAATAAAACCATGTCCTTTCACTTGACCGGAGAATTGCTTTTCTGAAGTTGAAAACGAACGAGGTAACAGGGGACTTTAATTGGAAGCACAGGAGGAAAAAGGCAGAGACAGATCATTTCAGGCATGGACAAAAACCTGCTGAAGGTGCCAGGTGCAGGTTTGCTGAGCAGGGGAGGTAAGAAAGCTTCAGCCCTAGTGTGAACACAAGATTTTCCTCAGACACTGTGACTGCAGTAACTGCACTGTATGAGGACACTGAAGTAACAAATTTAAAAGAACAAGGAAGATTTTCAAAGATTGTGCAAAGGCCTGATGAAACTCTGCAGATGCAATTGCTCTTCTGTCTGAGGGTGGGAGTCCTTGACATCTTTCCCAGACTCTGGAAATAAAAATGTGATGAAATACAGACTGCACCAGAAGCTGTAAAAGTAAAATAATGGATATTAAATAATAATTTTCAATGTGTTTCATGGTTCTCTGCAATTTTTCATCAAAGAAAGCCTTTTGTAGGCACTGAGTATTAATATGGAAATGTGAATTAAGAAGCTAATGGTAGAAATAGATTTTTTTTAACATCAAATATTTCTTAAAATTTGACATACGAGTGCAAATATTTAGTCTGGATATGAACTTAATGAAAAAATAACTTAGAACCAGTAACACCTTTTTTTTTTTTTTTTTCTAGACCATTCTGAAGTGTCTAAAGTTGTCTTGTATAAAACTCTTGTGCCAGCAGGGTCGTCCCAGAGCACATGGAGCAGGATTTTGTTTGGCCAGTTCTTAAATATCCCAAGTGAGGGAGACTCCACACTCTCTGGGCAATCTGTTCCAGTGCTTGGTCACGTGAACAGTAAGGAGATTCTTCCTCATATCCAGGTGGAAGTTCCTGGCCATCCGTTTCTGTCCAACACCTGTTGTCCTGTTACCTGGAGCCCTGAGCAGAGCCTGCTCCCTGCTCTCGACACCCTCCCTGCAGACACCGACAGACATCGCTGAGGTCTCCTCTCAGGTCTGAACAGGCCCAGCTCCCTCAGCCTTTCCTCACAAGAGAGATGCTCCCCTAGTTATCTTTGTTCTCTGCTGGGCCCATTAGCTTTGAAAAAGTGACCTGAAATTTACAGAATCTGTCCAAGAATCAGTTTAATATATATGCATAATATTTCACCCTCCTTCTCACCCCTCTCTATTACAGAATTTCCTTAAAATGAAAATGGATTTCAAAGCACAGGATTTATACACATAAACCTAAATATCTCTCAACTGAATAAAAATCTTGCACCTGAAATGCATTGCCTCTTAAGGAATAATTAGCATGTTACCATAACACAATGTCTTTGTTCAGCTAGTGTGACCAGTATCAGTCTATTATCATGTCACTGCCAAAGCCCAAAGCCATTTATCTGAATGTGTCTGTGTCTCAAAGATTTAACTATCTTGTTTTTGAGTTAGCAGTTAAATACTCACCGATAGACTGTGTACACACTGGCTGCTGGAAAGAATGTGCTGAAAAGTGCTGACCTGAGAGTCATCACAAGACTCCTGAATGCTCATATTCATATCCTGTAATTAGTTTAACAGTTATTACCAGTGAGCAAAACGTTGCTGTGTTCCAGGAAGGATGCTCAACTTTCCTGGGCTTAGGAAGATAGTTTTACATGAAAAGATCCACTGTACACGACCTCCCACGGGTGCTCTGGGTCAGTGTTCATGCACTGCAAAAAGTTGCACATATGCACAGGGTAAGAACTGGGGGAATGTCCCTCTGGAACCAGGTAAGCCAGGATGTGCTCAGAGCAGCACAGCAGCTCCAGATCATGGCCTTGGTACCCAAAAGATGACAAAAATATTTAGAAGGACAAGTGAGCAAACAGGAGAATTCACACATGGAAAAGGCTCGAGGTTCTGACCAAGGTCCCTCGCAACTCAGAATGTTCCGTGATTCTGTGGCTGATGATTCTCTGATGGCTCACTGCGCACTGTTCCTTGATGAGGAATCTGTGTCTTTTAGATTAGTTCATTTTCTGAAAGAGCACCAGAGCAAGTTTGGCCTCATATTACCAAAGCAGCAGCTTCAATAACTAAACTTGACCCAGCTTGTTGAACATCTAAGAGTGAGCTGAGATGTTCAGCTTGGTTTTGGTGATGGAACAAAGCAGAGACACAACATCCGAGGAGAAAATATTTGGCTCCATACTACGTGCTCCTGCATGAAAGCATTTAATTTCAAATGTGTTTTAAGATTCTCTTTAATTAATGGCTTTCATAACAGGAAAGGACCTTCTCCAGCCAGCACAGAGCACAGTCAAGAGGCAAAATGAAGCAGGTGGTGGGTTTGGGAGGGGAAAGAGAGAGCAGATGTTAGCTTGAAAATTTGGAATGCTCTTCGAGTCTCGTAGCAGGAGCCCAGTTTCCATCAATGCATATTGTAGGAGCAATTAATTGGGACCACCCAGGCCTAGAATTTGCCAGAATAACATTTTCCATTCACACAACACACTTCTGTAAGGCTGAATAGTTGTTTTAAATACTTATAGAAGAATTTATTTTTCACTTTGTAAATAACCTTCTCCATATTAAAGGATGTGAGAAAATGCAAATCAAGCCACAAGTTGCTAAAATTCTAGGGATAGTCCTGGTCCCACTGAAATCTATTTTTTGTTTATTTTTCAGGTGACATCAAGGAAGCATAATCAAATGTGAAGACATATTCCCCAGGGACCCAAAGGAAGAGCTTACCTTTTTGACCTCGTATTTAATAGCAAGTTTTATCCTGCTCAGGCTTGGCCGGTGGTGCTCAGGGCACAAATGGATGTTCACATCTCCGTTCAGAATGGCCTCCACTTCTTCAGTGTCTCTGCACAGGTCCAGCACCCCCACGACAAAGTCCTTGCATTGCATAGATAACTTCCGATAGTCGTTCTGAGGGAAAACAGAAAAACAAGGGATTCAATTGTGTACTGGAGAGCTGGGCTGCAAACAGGCAAATGGAAAAAGGAGGAGAGAGCAATTGTGAGCAAGGTTACTTCTGCAAAACAACTGCCTGGAAGAGTAAGAAAACATTTGATTGCACACAGCATGTTGATGGCTTTTCACGAAAGTACAGGAACTCCTCCAGACCTAATTAGCAAAGTCTCTATCAGCAGCATAGTTTGCATGACAATAGAACAAGTTTTACAGAACAAGTAAATAATTTCTAGGGAAATTTTGATTTTAAGCAATCAGTTGATCTCTCCTCTCTGTGTGGCACATCTCTAGGAATGTAAAAATATGGCCAAAAGAAAGGTCCTGCTAACTGGTTAAAATATACAGCAAATTTTTCAGTTTAGATTCTTTCCTAGTAATTCTTTAATGGCTTCCAAGAAATTTCAGACTGATACAACAAGCTGGAGCATCACGCGCAGAGGGCTTCAAATGAATTATACAGTGTTAATACCAACTTCAGCCTCAAACCTTCAAATTTAGTTAAACATTCCTGAAAGAGCATCCAGACAACCATTGTCATAAGACCTCTCCAAAAAATGGGACTTCAGAAACTCAACATGGTTTACTGTGAAATAATTTCACTTTGAAAACCCAAATCACACTTGTGGGGAAAGAGATAACCTGTACCTGACTTGACAGAGGGCTAGAAGAGCAATTTCCCTGCCTTAAATTAAATTGTGATTGATTTTCACATGCCGACACTTAAAACACAAGGAAAGTGCCACCGTCTGAGTAAATGTTGTAAATTAGAACACAGCTAAGGCTACCATTAATATCAGAACAAAATGGTGATATTAAAGGCTCGATGCAACAAATAGGAATAATAAGCATAAGACAAGCTCTAACTGACTTGAGAGATCTTTTCAAGTTAGGTTTAATGACTTAATTAAATTCAGTACCTCATCCAATTAAGCCAACAGCCAAAAGAAGAAGATAGTTAAACCTGGCTTTGATGAACTGATAAGGGTAACCTGGCTTTGTGCTTCTATATTTTCTAAATTATCAATTCTATCATTTACACATAGCAACATATTAGCCTTCCTTGTTACACAAAGATCTTAAAGCATTGTACAAACATTCATTAATTAGTTAGAACAGCGCTGTCTAAAATATGTTATTAGAGGTGGCTTAACTTCTTTGGTCAGTTTTTCCCCTTCAGAACTGAGATGATAATGAATTTTTTAAATCAGTTGGTTTAATGACTTTGTCATAAGTTTGAGGTTACTTCTACCATGCATGTGCATGTGTCCCTACTTTGCTTTTCATGTATGGGAGAGCTGGGAAGGGCGCAGAATAACTGAATAATCACAGGGAGCCAGAAAGCCCCTCAAGGCTGGAAGTGGGGCGTTCTCACAGGAAAGGGAAGAAGTCATTCCTGATCTGTGTTTAGGAAAAGGGGCTGAAGGCAACTGGGGAATAGCAGGGATTTTACTGCTGACACCTTCTGCAGGCTGAAACTTGGATGTTTACATCCTCTTATCTATCAAAAATGTTTAAATCTGAGTTCCTTTTTTTGTCCTTGAGTATTGTAATCACACCAGATATTCTAATTGTGTTGTTAATGGAGAGGAGCAAGAACTTCAAATCATTAAGAGGAGACACAGGAGTACAACAAGCAGATCTTTACCTGGGTGAATGCCCCATTGCAGAAGCTGGGGCACCAAGACTTGCATAAACGTGCCAAGCTAGAGCACTAAGATTTAAGATGTCCTTATATTTCAGGCAGAAAATGATGGTCCGTTTACATCTAAATCTAGTACCTGAGCATTTTGTGGAGATAGATAGGACTTGTGGAGTAAATGTTTTCAAATACAGGGTGAGGTAAGGTCTGAAGTGTGAATGAAAGACAGATTGTACTTTATGGCTTCAAAGCGCTCCTCTCAAATCAATTCCATGCTTTAATCTTCCCCACACCAAGATGAATTTCAATAAATTGAAAGCTTGCCTCTCCACTGAGAGAATAGATGGCCAAACAAAATTATCAGCCTCAAAATAACTACAGAAATGGTGAAGGACAGCAAATAATGATAGATCTGAAAATACATGTAAGGTGGGAATGAAATCCCTTGCTGCCACAGGTAATGGAGATGCTTAATTAGCCCAGCAGCTTCAAAAAAAAAACAAGGGTGAGAACTCTGCTGAGCTTTAATACTGTTCTCTATGTACTGTTTGCAAAGCTCACAAGTTTATCTCTTAACTAGCACATTTTAGGTAATTGTCATCACCACTTCCACATCATCTGAGCAACCAATTTGTGTTAGATTAGATTATTTTCCTTCTTCTCTCTTTAAGGAAAGACGTTTAGTAGCAAATAGGAAAATGCTTCCAAAGCACCTGCAAATGGCAGGTTCCCAGCTGGCAAACTCTATCAGGACCCAATTTTATGCACATCTCCAATCTTAATGTTTTTACTGGTTCTGTACATTTGTAGAGACTATCGATGATTTCCTCATTCCAAGTTTTTTATTCTGATTTTTAAGTAGACACAAGCAGCCATACACCCTATCCGAGGTACAGGCTGTAGAAAGAATAGAATAGAATGGAATGGAATGGAATGAAATAGAATAGAATAGAATAGAATAGAATAGAATAGAATAGAATAGAATAGAATAGAATAGGACTGCCCTTGAACAATTCTGCAGCCAGGCAGGAGAGCATATTACATCTCTCAGGAGACTGCTCCTCTGTTAAGACAAGTCTCAAAGATCACTGAACCTGCCGTGTCTTCTGATGATCCCTTTTACAAAACCATTTGTCATCTTTGTTCTGGCTTCCTTAATGCTCACAGTCATCATAGAAAATCCTGATCACCCTGTTGGTGAGAACACACTCAATGACTTTCCTCATGTCAGTATATTTCTCTCAAGCACACATTATTCTTTACTTAAAAACTGAGATTAACAGAGGTTTGACAGCCATGCCTCTGCTAACCCAGGCTTGCACAGTTCTGGTGACGCAAGCAGAAATTCTGTACCTGCATCTAAAATCCTGAATTGCGAGTTCTGACGCACGGGAATAATCCCAAGGAGGCCAAGAAGATTTATTTACAAGCAGCATCCAAGCTCTATTGGTGTTTGTGCCAACACTGTGTATTTCACACGTTTGGAAGCATCCAAGATCCTTCTTTCCCTGCAGGAAGGAGTCCTGGCACAGTGGATGGAAGGCTGCACCCCAGGGCAAAGATAATTGAGGGGTGGGAGGAAGAGGTGAAGGAGAACAAGGACGCTTTTCCAGATATGTCCAGACACTGGTGACCAGTTACAGGACCAGAGAGAATGGCTTGAAGCTGTGTCAGGAGAGGTTTAGTTGGATATTAGAAAAAGGTTCTTCACCCAGACGGTGGTTGGGCACTGGAAAAGGCTCCCCGGGGCAGTGGTCACATCACCAAACCTGACAGAGATCAAGGAGTGTTTGAACAATGCTCTTAGGAACACGATGGGATTCTTAGGGCTGTTCTGTGCAGGGCCAGGAGCTGGACTTTGATGATCCTTGGGTGTCCCTTCCAGCTCAGAGTATTCTGTGGTCCTCCATGATTCTTGTTACACCGAGGTTTTTAAAGATTGTAGCCCTGAGGGCTCCCGTGGCTCTGCCAGAACACAGAGGGGCAGATGGCCACTGTGTCTTGGGGTGCAAAGGGACAGTCCCCACCTCACCACTGCCCTGCCAGCCAGGTCCAACCTCTAAACCAGGCACTTCATGGCCCTCCCATCTAAATGAGTTTTGTGGAGAAGCATCCTGGCTGCAAGGCTGGACAGGCAGTGAGCAGCAAGTGCAGTCAGACTTGTACCACAACAAGAAACTCAGGGCTGGAGACACAAAATCCAGCTTGGTCCTCTGGCAGTGCAGCAGAAGCAGACACAAGCAATGGCAATAACCCAAACCTTCCTGAGCACCCGAGCCAGGTGCCATATTGTGGAAGTCTGAGGATTATGAAGTTCATAAACCAGATGGATTTTTACAGTAATGAAAACTGCAAATCACACATGAGAGATGCTGAGGCCTCATCCTGACAGGCTGAGTGCTGTCAGGCCTCAGGGAGGAAGATGAGGGATACAACTAAACAGACAAGAGAGCCAGTCTGTTTGAAATAACACATGGAACAGAATTTTCTTCCCAGTAGAGGCAGTGAGCTGAGAAGGATCAGGATAATGCCTGAGAATGTTACAATATCATTTTTTAAAAACTAGAAAGTAATAAAAGGATTCCAAATTAGCCATTTCCTGCTTCTTCTAACACTGTTGTGTATGTGGAGTTAAAAATGTCTAATTTTGCTGTTTTGAAAAAGCTGATGGTACTTGTCATTCACTGCAATTTCTGCAAGTACCCTATTATTATCTGTTGATTATGTTCTAAATGAACTCTGTCATGTCTCCACATCTGTTCAAAACCAACCAGATTTTTTCAGAAAAGAGCTGTTTCAGGTCAGAGGGATGGAGTTTGAGTAAAAAGTTAAGTGAAATGAGAAAAACTAAGACAAGGAACCTATCTGGCATTTCTGGGTAGCATTAAATTTGCTGTGCAAATGAAAGCTGTAGGCTCATTGCACAGAGCCTCTTTTTATGCTTCTTTGAGCTCTTGGCTCTTTGTATTTAATCTACATCACACATACACATAAATCAAGGCGAGAAATATTGCATTGCGTAGATTAGCATTTTGAGAAGAGACAGCAGGAAAACAAATGGAGAGGTAATTCTGTAAATATGAACAGAAAGCTCCCCCAAGTAAAAATTATTGTGGAAAGAAAACAAAGCTGAGAGAAAGGAGGGTGTCAAAAAGCAGAAATATTTCATGCAAGATTTGAAACGAAATTGTTAAATAAACCATCATGTCAAATATTCAAAATGCTTATAAATATTTACCAATTATGTATCACATGAAATATGCACAAGCCTGTACAGAAAAGCTGTGGGACAAATTTCCTTCTGGATATTTACAATGTCTTTGACTGGCCATATGTTTGGGAATGAAAAGAAGCACAAGGCCTGTGGGGGGGAAGGTGATGACAGAAGATGCTGAGGAAGGGCCCTGCACTGATCCTGACCTTGTTAGCCTCTGAAATGCACTGAGCACCCCTCCCAAAGGGCTTTGCCAACTGCTGACACTTTTGAATACAGTTGAGTGCATTCCCATTGTTTCCAGACTAAATGCCTACATGCACAGTCTATGCCAAGGCTGTACAGTTAATTTTCCAGAAAGCACATCCAGTTGGTTTATGTTCTCTTGTTTCTTAAGTGGCAGCACATCAGAGAAGTATTGGAGCTCTGGGTATGTGTGCCGTACCCAGTGGGCACGTCTCTGGATTTAAAGCCCAGTGCTTGTTTGAAACATTTCCCTACTCAGGTGCAGGTTGCTAAATGTTTCTAGAGGTAGGAACAGATGCCCCAGTTCATTTTTAAAATGATCCAGACCTTGACTTCTTAATCTCCAGTGAGCATAATATAATAAGCAATCTGTTCATATGCAAGAGTTTGATATTTCAGAAGTGTGACTCCGTTGCTTTCCAAGCAATTTGGACCCTTCCAAACGGAGCCAAGATAAACATGGCCATGGTTTGTCCTCTGAGCAGTGCTGGGTTGCAGCGTGGCAGAGCAGAGGGTCCTCCAGGCCAAGGGGGATTTTAGATCCTGTCAGGAGACACAAAGAGATGTGGCCAAAGGAGGAGTCCAAGGACAAACCACAGTGCTGTCTGTACTGACATTATTCTTCTCCAAAGAAACCCAGAAAACAACAGGATGATTTGACTGAGGACCAAGAATTTTCTGACTTCCTACAAGCCATGGAAATAACATCCCTTGCAACATTACAGGAATTTCAATGGCAGTTGCACTGACTGATTTACCATAAGACTATTTTTTTTTGTGTGTGTGTCTCTTTATTCTACTCAGCTTTCTAGATGTAATTCATCTCTTGATATGCACTGCAGAATCTCATCTCTAAGGGAGCATATCCCTCCACCACGGGGACAGAAAGGTAAGGAATCAATCGAACCTCTGCCTTTGGATTTCACCTTACACCTACTGACCGGTAGCTACATCAGAGCCTTAAAGAAGCTCAACAAGATGGTGGTAATGATTCCAGTTGTGCAGTTGAAAATCCTTTAAAATTTGTTACCATGCTTTTGCAGCATCATTTTCAGGTCCAGGTGTATGTTTAATCTTCAGCAATAACATTCCAAGAACTTCAAAGTGTGAACTGTCAAAAGCAGCAGAAAGGACAGGTTTGTACCTCTCTGGTTTTTTTTCTACTCTCTTGCACTTTAGATCTTTTCTGCTCTAGCTCTTGTGAATCTACCAACTCTACCAATAATTTCTTCTAGGAAATTATTCATATTTTTGATAAATGTAGCTTCTGTGGGACCAAAACTGATGAATAAATTTTGGAAGCTGCTTTTCCATCAATAAAAACATTAGAAAAGGAAAAATACTTTACTTTGACTTGCCCTTGGAACAATTCCTTTAAAATATGTTTGGGTTTTTTGTTTTTAATCTAAAATTAGTGGATGGATTAATTAGGGAAGCAAAGGCATGAATCAATTCACATAATCCTTGAAGAAAGTGAAGAACTGAAACTGAGCACAATTCCTGACTCTTCAACCAAAGTTTTAGATTCCCTAGCATTAGAAATTTCAGAATCAGTCCACTCTCAACCTTTTTTGTTACTTATGTTGATTTTTTTTACTACTTGAAACATAAAATAAGTTTCCTGTACATGTGAACTCCCTCTACACTGAAATTAATGGATGCCTTGACTTATCCAAATTCTCACCTCTAACAGAATACAATCTTTCTTTTCATACCTAGGAAGTTGCCAGAAAAACACCTCCATCTCCTCTACTCCTTTACCCCGAAGTCACCTTCAGCCTGACAGGAACATCAGCCTGTGCAGGAACATCAGTGCTGTTCAGCAGAGAGCTACCATCCCATTCCAAGTCTCTGAAAATATTTAATTAGCCCACAACAGAAATTATGTTGGTTGACAATCTTTTTTAAATGAGAGTATTTAAAGTCTCAAGGTTGGCATAGCAGCTTTTCAACATAAGATGGCATTTGATGCTTCATGTACTTCTCTTTCGTATCACCTCAGCTCCTTTTCAAACACACATCACAAATAAGCCAAATGCTTTTGATTCTGCAGCTAAGTGAAAGGTGGTTTTTTTTTCTTGCAGATTTTCCCAAGCTCATTTGAATGTTTATGCTGAAACACCTGTTTTCTGAAGATAAACTATCAAGTCCCTGGATGTCACATAAACAGGACAAGCTATACAGAGGTATTAATGAAATGTACATAACGGATGTAGGGAATACACAAATTGGGCCAAGGAGAGGGTCTGTCTCCTCTGTCCTGTCAACAGCTTCTCTTTAAAAGCAAACTATGCATTTCAAAACAATACTCTGATAATTTTCTTGTTGAACAGTTTAGGATCTGTTTACATCAGCAGTAAAATCAAGCTCATGATGATGGAGTGCAATGCTCCATATCCCTTTCCATGACATTCAAATATTTGTTAGCTCCTTGTGTGGGGATATGACACGGAGACTCACTGGTTACCTGGGAGAAAAGGCCAACCCCCACCTCACCACAACCTCCTTTCAGGTCATTCTGCAGCTCTGATATGAGAGATTTGTCAAAGCACAAAGTTACCTCTGGGCCAAGCTTCTCATTCCTCGTGCCATCCATACTTTTCCTCTCTGACATTTTCCCATGTTTATTACATCCCTAAACCCTTTGTTGCAAGCTTCACTGGGGAAGATTTCCATTTCCTATACAATTTGAGATGAAATAGCTTCCATGCACTAAAAAAATTAGCTGCTCTCCCTCAATTGTGTGGCTCTTTTCAGCTCAGCTGCTTGAAATCTCTGTGTTCCCTGAAAATCAGGTGGGAAAAATCCAGGAGAAAATAATGGATTTAAATTCAAAGTAATTGTTTGCTTAAGACAGCTTAACTTATCCCTTGGGTTGAGGTAAATTTAGCACCTTCAACTTGCTTAAAGGACACATTTATATGTTCAAAGGTGCTGTGTGTCCCTCCTCTCATGGGAATTTTGGCTACAAGCAACACATACATATCAGGAGAAAGACTCCTCCTAAAAGCATCCTGCAAGTGAATGTTAGCTTAACTGCGAGCTGCGATGAAAATGATATTAATAATTAAAATAACCTTATGTCTTCCAGGTCTCAAACAGCCAACTACCACAGTTCTTGATGTCCAGCAAGGAGAGCTCCTTCTAAAACTGGTCACAAGCATCAGAGTGGGTGAAATTCTGGTTCCCACAGCACATAAGCAGCAACCAAGTACTTTGGAAAAATGTGATCCCAGCTGCAGAGTCCTGGCACAGAGCACTCTTGACCACATGGAAATTGTCCTCTCTCTAAGAAGAGCAGACATAGAAGTTGTCCTGCAGAACCTTCTTGAGCAGAAATATGAATATAAAAGTGCATAATTATATCACTTTGTTCTGAAATGGTTCAGATCCTGGGGTTTGGACAGTGAGGATGAAATGACACTCAGTGGGCAATGAGCTGTTTCCATGCTGCACTGGCAACAATTTCCCTGCAACAAATTATATTTCAGAAAATTGCCATTTTTGATCATGTAAATGCCAAAAAACCATAGATACTATAGTACCTAGCACCATTTTAAAGCAATATAAAATTGTTTGTATACCATTCCTGTTTACCCACAATTCACTGAATAGTCTGCCTGGACTCAGTGAGGATAAGTTCATCATAATTATCTACAATAACAACAATTAACAACATAATGAGGGATAAACTAAATCACTTCCCATCTGCATCCTATTTAATGTCAGACTTGAGATCCTCAGAATGTATTACTTCGTTTACATTCATTAATATGATATTGATTCCCTACAGTGCCTTGGATAAACGTACCTGACTCCATCCTCCCATCTGCTGATCTAACATCATTATTCTGTTTGGAGCAATTGTCCTAATTATGCTCATTTGTAGTTCCAGTAGATATCCCTTCCCAACGTGAATAATGAGCAGCACTCTTTGGAAAGCAGTCATCTTGCTCATAACAAGCCTCCTGGCTCCCAACTATTCCCAAACCCCCAGTGCTGATACCAGCTGAATGGCTGGCCATTTGGTGCTACTAATTAAATGCAAAGCTTACCAAGGTTGTATTGGATATTACAGTAGTGATCTCAGCCTTTTCTGCCTGTTTTCCTCAACAAGAATTGGATTTTGGCTTTCTGAAAAATATCTTCATCTTTGGTGCTCTAAGGTGGACCCCTCTTGGTACCACTCATGGCCGAGGGGAGGAGGAAGGGGAAGTGTGTTACTGCGTCATTTTATATCACTAAGTGTGCTGAGAAAATTCTCTTGGATGAATGGTGAGTGTGTAAGGGCAAGCTCAAAGTGCGAGGAGCTCTGTACTCACTGCAAAGGACCCAGTGACTGGGATGGAAAGGGCCAATAAGTCTTTCCTTTCAAGCAGCCTGCTCTGGGCAGCAGGAGCCCTCCTTGCTGCACTGCCATCGAGTGCATGCACCCGTTTGCAAACCAGGACTCATTTTGTCTTCCACGCTCAGTGGAAAGGAAAACACTCTGTCACTGTTAACTAAACACAGGCAACTGGCCAAATCCTTCTCCCTCCTGATCAGAGCTCTCTGAGCAGCTGGCAGCAGACCTGGCAGGGAAATGCGGGATGCTCCACTCCGGAGGGGCAGCGAGGGCTCTGGCCAAGCACCGTGGAAGGGCCCCGGCACTGGGACCGGGCAGCCACAGGAACAGTGAGAGGTGGCACGGAGGAGTTTGTCTCACCTTTATTGCTTAGAGACTGGAGAGACAAAGGCACATTCTGTGGGAGAATCCAGGCCATTGGGAGAGGCTGTGGTAGGGATAAATCCCACCTACAGATACACCTGCCCACCACACCTTGCTGTGATGGATGGCTTGATCCCAGATGTGATATGATACTCCTCATGTGTATAAAGAGAGGAATCCATGAGCAGGGGTCAGCCTTGGATCAGATCCACTGGTCACCCCACTGCTTCACTGGACATCATTCTTTCAAAGAACGAGGATGAAATCATGGCTTCAACAAATCTGAAGATGACTCAATGGTCAAATGGGTCATGATTTTGCCAGCTACTGAGTTTTTCTCCCACGTTAAAGCTGTTATAAAGATCAAACTGTGACAACAATAAGACTGTGGTAAGTTGAACTTTTTACAGTTAAATTTTGAAAGTATTCCTAAACTCTTTGTTGCTTCTCTGCTGGGTTTGTGACAGTCATTCTATCTGTTAGATTCAACCTTTTAAGCACCTGTACTCACAAAGCCGTTGGAGAGTAGTGCTTGCACACAAAAGGCTCAATGCATGCACGTAATTTCCATTCCTAAACTCAAAATAATCTCTAAAACCAAAGAATTTTCTTAACTCCTTGTCTCTGAGAAGCAGAAACAGGCTGAGGAACAGTTATCAGCATCACTTCTGCTACAAGAGCTCCCATTAGCCAGTTAAACACCACTTAAATCTTCACAGCAGTGACCTGCTGTCCTTTGCTCAGCCATATGTGGTGTACATGACTCCACAACACAGATGGACATTATATTCATTTAATCTGACCTTATTTCACTTCCTTTATATCACAGTAACACTAATCAATATAACTGTATTTAACCTTGCCTTCACACAAATCTCCCCTAAACACAACAAATGATCTCAAAATATCAGGTGTTTATTTTCCTTCTATTTACTAAAAACATTTTACATTCCTGAGTAACGTTACAAGGTTTATTGTACTTCACCCTGACAACAAAATATTTAGCAACTGCCTGTATCAAAGGTAAATGGCTCTTGTATTCACTAACAGAAGTTTAGGTTTAAGAAGGATGAAAAGGAGATCCCTCAGCTCTAACCTCCTTCTAAACAATTCAGTGTGCTCTATGTTATTGTATGTGAGATGTCACACACATAAATATATTTCCTGAAAATCATGGTTCAGTAAAATTAGTTGCCACAAGGCCTTGGCATCTCAGAAAGGCTTGTAAAAGTCACCTCACATAACAAACATTAATTTCCAAATTTCTCATCCCATCCAGAATTTAAGAACTATGTGGAAAATCTGGATTTAATATAATCATTACAGCAGGCTACAAAAGAAAAAAGTCACCAGTCATGCATACAGAGAGAAACACACCGACAGTCCCAGTCCAGCCCATTTACTGAAAGGTTGAAGCCTAAGATTCAGAAATCTAACATCAGATCTTTCTTGCAGGGGAGAAAAAAAAAAATTATATTGCTGGATTTCCCCTCCCTTTTTTTTGTTACACTTTCATCTCAGGTTTATTTATGTGTAAGGGAGTTCAGTCTGCTCACCACCCTTACCAGCTGCTGCCTTTCAGGTCCCTTAAAAGTATATCCATTATTAGGGATTTTCCAACTCCACAGAAATGTACTCTTGATCGAGGATTTGCTGCTTATTTGTAAGGAAACACTGAAATCCAAGGAGGAAAATTACCTTAATGCAATTTCAACTGGTTCCGGATTTTACACTTATTTCTCTACTTGGCTAAAAGCATGACAGTGATTGGCTTAAAAGTTTTATATGTAAAAATGCTTCTAAATTGCTTGGCAAGCAACTGCTGTGCTACTTCCTTATGTGACACTTTTCTATTGCTCTCTACTTCCCAGATGTTTTCTCCCATTAATGATTATAAGAGGATTCCATGTTATTTCATATTTTTATTATCGTGTCTGTTGCTCACCTAAACTAGAATCCTGCTCCAGGGACGAGTTCAGTCAAGCTGGAAGCAGTAAGATGTAAGTGCTGCAGTTGCAATGTTGCTCATCCTTAACTGAGTAGGACTAAAAATGACTTCCCAGGGAGCTGTAAAGGGTAATAAACACTGCACTGATCGTGTGCACACTGGCATTGCCAAAAATCTCACTTGCCGTAGCATCACAGGAAACAAAACTATCCCAGCTATACTCTCTGGGAGAGTAAAATATTTCCGGGGTTGCATCTGTCTTGTCATCCTGAAATGTCGAAAATGTCCTTCAATTTTTGGTTGTGGTTTTTGTTTTGTTTGCTTGTTTTTGGGGTTTGTTTTTGTTTTGTTTTGTTTGTTGTTATTGGGGTTTTTTTTGGTTGGTTGGTTGGTTTTGTTTTGGGTTTTTTGTTGTTGCTTTTTTTGGGTTTTGGAGGTTTTGTTTTGTTTTTTAGATTTTTTTTTTAGGGGAACAAAACCCTTGAGGTATTGATTCAAATATTACATTTTCTTACACTGATGCATTGTCTGTGCTTTGATTTGTAGAAAGAGTCTTTTTTCCCCTTTCACTCTTTCAAAAGTGAGAATGGGCTGGTAACCCAGGAGAGTGAAGAAAACATTTTCCTGCACATAAAGTATTTTGACAACTTCTAAAGAGGTTTTCTTTCAGCTGGGCGATTTTTAAAACAATGTCACTCCTAAGGAAGGTGAAATAACCTCATGGGCAGTGGACATTATCCAATTTTATGGGACTGCTCAGTGGCTTGTGCTGCCAACAGAATTACAACTTCCATGAATAATGGTCTTCATTTTTCCAGGTACAGGTGTGGGTTGTAGATGACTGAGTTATACCCTTCACCATAAATCACTGCTCTGCTCGACTGTGAGCAGACACAGACAGATGCTAACACACCTTCACACACAGAGATACAAATCTGGATTTCTCAAGACAGCTCCAGACATCACAGCTTTGGCATCAGTTCGACACCGCTCTGAAAAGCTTTGAAGATTTTCTTCTCATGCAACATTTTAAAACCATTTTTCTTGGGCAATGTGCCAGACAGAAAATGATTTAATCACAGAACCTAAAAAGAGCACTTACCATAACAGCTCTCAAAATATAAAGGATATTTCTTAATTTATAAATATTTAAAGAGAGCAACACAAGGGTCACAAATTTGGTGGGTTTAAAGGGCAGAAAAACTATAAATATCCTTTTTCCAGTCTCTGCTACATATCTATGGAAAAATGTAACTGCAATTAATTAATTTAGCTCTCAAGACAAAGCTGGTGTAGCATCTATTATTAGTGAATTTGTCTCTGAAAAAGAACAGCATGGAGAATGAGCTCCTTCTGCACAGAGAGAGTCCCACTCAGTGAGCCAAACACTAATTTCACTACAAGGCCTAAATAAATTCTCCTTTTCCCAGGCTAGTTCCATTATCGTTTTTAATTTCCTCTCCTATTTTAATACCTAATTTGTTCCAAAAAGAAGTTAAAGTTCTAACAATAGGAAATTTGTTTTCCTGCTTTACTGGAACATGATTCTTTCCTATATTAAGAGTCGAGTAATTGGTTGTACCTGTTTATGCATTTGCTTTGCACAACTGAAAATAAAAAAATCATAGGTTCTAAATGTGCATGTTTTCATGGCAGTGGAGAAGATTGGCTTATAAGTGAGAGGGGAAAAAAAAGTCAGTTCTTTTTAAAGATTGAAAGCCACCAAACCACATTCCTGACTCCATCCCTAAGAAAAAATAATATTCTCACTAAAGATTGACCTGGAAAAGTTCATATGCAAAAAACATATGGGAGTAGTGACTGTTCATATACTCATACGTATTTATATTGGTGATGTTTAGTTTTCAAAACAGGCACTAGGTAAGACTGAGAGTTGTGCAGCAGAAAACAAAAACAGTAGTAAAAGGTGCTGAATACATTCTGCCTACCAAACCAAATTTCTGAAGTTCCCTTCTGCTTTCTCTTCTTAAAACCCAGAAAGGTGAAACATGAGGAAAAAAAATGAAAGCTGCTTGAGTAAAACATACATCTCTTTAAAATATGCAAATCCTGTCTGGGAGAAAAATAAAGAAAAAAAACATAATTTCTGAAAAATTAAATGAAAACTTAAACAAATGCCATGTAAACACACTAAAGCCTTTAAGAGCATCTTGCTGAAATAAAAAGTATTCCCAAACATAACAGAAGCAAGATGCCTGCCAGATAATATGCTGAGGGCAGAAATTAAGAAAAGATTAAAGGATCACTCGAGGAAGAATGGGTCAAAGCGGAAATATTAAGTGATGGATTTACAAGAATGTTCATGAGGCTGATTAGGGAGGTTCCCATGCCAGTTTCTGGTTTTAATGGGAGATGAGTTGCAGGCACCAGCTCCCATCAGCCAGTCCTGAGAGCAAACAAATCCAAGAGTCTGTTCAGGCTGGGTAGGAGGCAGAGTTTGTAAGTGCAGCCTTGCTGGTTTACAGTCTGATGGTTTTCAAGCATTTTTCTCTTTCCAAGTTCACTGCTATCCTCCATTCTCACCAAGTATTTCCCCTTCCTCCTGTTTTACTCTTTAATGTTTTATGCCATTTTCTATTTTTTTATCACTCATTTCAAAAGACCAAGAGTCCAATAATGATTTTTTTAACTCCGTGCAGTATGGAGCCAGAAATACCAAGAAAATTAACAGAGTAATTTCTCTTAAGAAGTTTAAGTTAAGCATATCCTGTGAAGTTAACAATTTATAGTTAGGTGGAAGAAAAGTTGGAGCTGACTTACTGAGGCAAGAGGAATGCCAGATCATCCCTAACAGCTACAAGTCACTGAGTCTCAAGGGCTGTTTTGTTCCTCTTCCAGCATCATGAGAGTGGAGGCATTTGAGCCTCAGCTGCTGTGCATCACTGCAGCCCCAACGGAGCAAGAGGCAGCTCCAGCAGGCACCTCCCTGCAGGCATCCACCCATCCCACAGCCCCCCAGCCAGCTGAGCCTGGACGTGATGCTCACCTGCACACCGGAGCAGGCTCCCTGCCAGGACCTGCTTTTGGATGCCAACAGCTTTTAGAGAAAGTGTTTTAGAGGAAAGAGACAGTAAGAAACATGTAAGTGAGAAACAAAGCATGCTACACTGTAGTAAAGGCACTGACAATGTTGGTGGGAGCAGTAAACAACGACCACACGCCGTATGTCTTCCAGGTGGTGATTTTGATCTTGCTTTTAGTAGCATTTTAATCAAGAGGAGCTGAGATCTGATTTACTGCTTATGGTTGGTGAGATCTTTTCTAAGCCTCCTTTGCAAGACTGTAATTTGATTTGTCTGGATTGCTAAATGGAATGATTTGCCTGATTTACTTCATCACAAGGATGCTTCCTGACATACACAAGCCTGTGGTCTAATTTGAAAGCATGCAAGGCTGTAAAACAGTCCTAGCTGTGGAGTGGGGTCTCACCAGAAAAAGGAGTACACAGTCACTGCTTTAGGAAAAGTAAATAGAACTATTATTCTGGGTTTCACTCTGTTTCCACAATGTGGACAGTAATATTAAGCCTGATGCTGCTATTAAAGACAGCTGGAAGGGCATTTCCTGCAGGCTGTTTGCTAGAAATTAAATTTCCTAAGGCTTTTGATGGACATATAAAAACGATTCTGTTGATTGTTTTTAATATTCCAGTCTTAGAAATGAGTCACCTGGCTGTGAGCAGCTGGTAACTGTGCAGATATCTGCATATGCTTTCACAGCAAGCTGCCCTGAGAGAGATGGATTTCTGTGGACCAAAGAGGAGAGCAATTCTCATCAGGCTGGCTCAGTGGTGATGGCTGTTCAGATGGACAAATCCTGGCCACGTTATTCAAACTTCAAGTGATATCAGGCTTATTTATATAAGCAAAACAAACAGAACCTTCTGGTAGATGGCAAAAGGATTATTTGCTTTATGACTGAGGTCCAAGACCTGCAAGCTTTTAAAGAAACTGGAATGTACAGAGATGGGTTTTTGAGTAAAAAAGGGAGAATGAGAGGGGAGAATCTTTCCTGTGTGGATTAGAGGGATCCTAGCTCTGATGGGCTGAAAAAAATGCTTTCTCCCCTCAAAACAGATTCACATATTAATCACCAGTCTAATGTCTGTTTTCCACCCTTTGTGGAAAACTACAAAGCACGTTAACTTTATCCTGTATTTCTGTTCTAATTGTACTTTTTATTTTTAAGTTGATGTGTCCCCCAGTTTCCTACCCAGTTGTTCCTACACTCTGCAAAGCATGGTCACCTGGAACCCTTCAATCCACACAGGACCCTCTCTTTCTCTGTCTTTCTCTGTCTTTCCAAGGGCAATACAGATGAAGGGAGTCATCCAGTGGAATAAATGAGGCCCCCAATCTGTACTGCCTTGGCTCCAGTGGATGTTGGTTTGGTTTTTCAAAACACAAAATGAAAACTAGGAGGAGAGAGACAGCCCTGAACTGGTTCTTGATTTTGAGCTTTCAAGTGGGACGTACAAAAATGACAAAGCACTCAATTCAGGTTGTTTTTTCAACTTGGGCTGCCTTGATGCCTTGGAGTGGCTACCTGGAACAGAGGCTGGGCAAGATTAAGAGAATATCCTAAGGCATCCACTAAGGAGAATATCATTGCATGAAGACCTGCAAGCATACACACGGACTCTGATATTTACTTCTCTCTTTTCAGAAATCCATCTCTTAAGGGTTTCCCATCCACCTCATTTCTACATGTATTTTCTTACAAACAACTGGTTCCAAATTTTCAGTTTACTTTGGGGAAGGGGCCTTATTTATTTCTAGACTAATGGACTACATATTACACAGCATTTTTTTTTCTCCAATTAATAAGAAAACTTTTTTTTTTTTGAAACGTTTTGCAAAGCTGTTTCATCAGATCTGCAGCATATTGCTGAATCTTAGCAATTTAGGGTGATAAAAAGAACTATTCAGCTTCTGCCACTGTAAAAAAAACAGAAGAATGGATAAACTGGCCAACCACAGATAATGCAATTTTTCTTCTTTAAAGTGGTGCATGTGGCTGTTTTGTTTCACATTTCTCTGTACAAAGAGGCCTAAAAAATTTCATGTTCTCTATAAACATAGCACATGTATTGGCTTCTCATTTTGATGTGCTGAAAGGTGTTATTGCATAAGACGTTTGGGGCAGCAAGCAGCAAGTGAGAGGCACTGCATTTATATTTTAATTAGCTCATGCTAGGAGTTTCTTCAGAGGTTACTAAATTACTATTTGTCCACCTACATTATTAAAATCTTGTGTCTTTCCATTTCAAGGACTCTTTGTACCTCCTGAAAATTGTATTGCTGCAATTGAATATCACTTTTAAATAATATTCTTAAATACTCCCAAGTGATAATTTTATAAATCTGTTTAGTGCCAATTTTAATTATAGAACTTTAGGAATCAAACAAATTAAGATTCTGGGAAAGTACTATTTCAGTCACAAAAAAAGCTCTCTAGAACTTGTCTAATTTCATAAATATTCTTCATTTATGGGCTTCATAAATACATTTTCAGCAATTGTGTTCTTTCCTCAAAATAAATTCTTAAATTGTCACGTTCTGTGAAAAACCCCCACTGTTTTATTAATACCCTATTTCACATCACACTGATTATGTTAATAAGAATAAATATTTTTACAGAAATACATACCTCTGGGTTTTTTGGGGTTTTTTTTGCTACAGTGAGAATACATTAGAATCTTGAGAAATTTCTTATTTCTGCAAGAATTAATATACTAAAGGAATGTGAAATCTTTGAAGTAAACTAACAGTATGGGTAGGTGCTTCACTAACATTTATGGGTGTGCGTCGCACAGAACCTTCCAATAAGACAATGAACTTGGAAAACCTGGAAATGCAGTCATTTGGCAAATGGTTTCTGATATTTTGGGGGTTTTTTCTGGTATTGATTTAGTCCCGTTAATTTGCCAGTGCAGCGGTATAACCACCATGAAACTCTTCAACATTTGATTGTTGGTTTGCTCCTGGAGGATTCGTGTACCCACCAGTGCCACTATAGAGCCCGCTGGCAGCTCCAGGAGCAAGAGGAAGGATTCTGCTAGAAATAGATTTACTCTCCTGCAGCAAGACCCTTATCAGGACTGACAGGCATGCAATGCTGAGGCTGCTCATGCTCCACTCAATATACAGTTTTCTAGTAAAGAAGCTGGAGCATTAATGAGATATTAATGTTGTTAAGTGTGGGCATGAGCCTACAGTGCTTTCACACTGGAGCAACTCTCACTCAAGCAGTTGGATTCACTGAGCCCAGTGAGGTTGCTTCACTCAGACTGAATCCAAATAAAACCTCCCCTTCAAATTATTTTGTCCATGCATTCTGATGCGCATGGGGGAAAAGAGTTTGCAAAATTTTACTCTGATTTTATTGCCCAAAAGACCTCATTGGTTTGGGAATTTTTTCCTGTTAGAGTAACTAAAGGGTTGCAAAGCCTAAGAATATGTTTTCTTCTTACTTTTAAATTGGACAGCATAGATTCATAGAACCATTTAGTTTGGAAAAGCACTCTAAGATCCATCTGTAAACCCAACACTGCCAAGGCCACCACTAAACCTTGTCCCCAAGTGCCACATCTACACATCTCTTAAATCCCTTCAGGGATGGTGACTCAGCCACTTCTCTGGGGAACCTCTTCCAGGGCTTGACCCCCTTCTCTGTGAAGATTTTTCCTAATATCCAACCTAAACCTCCCCTGGCACAACCTGAGGCTGTTTTTCCTGTTGCTTGTTATCTGGGAGAAAAGACCAACCCCCACCTGGCTATAACCTCCCCTCAGGGAGCTGTAGAGAGTGAGAAGGTGCCCCCTGAGCCTCCTTTTCTCCAGGCTGAGCCCCTCTAGTTCCCTCAGCTGTTCCTCATCAGACTTCTGTTCCAGACCCTTCCCCAGCTCTGGACCTGCTCTGGAACCTCAATGTCTTTCTTAGAGTGAGAGGCCCAAAACTGAACCCAGGATTAAGGGTGGCCTCAGCAGTGCCCAGTGCAGGGGGATGATCTCCTCCCTAGTCCTTTGTGGTATAGACCTACAAATCCTGAAATAGATGCTTTAACACATGAATCGTTTTCTAAATTAGAAAGAATGGATTCCTGGTGAGCGTCCTACTCCAGTGTACTCACAACGTGGACTTTATTACCCCAGAGTCACTGATCATGATTGTAGCTGCACAATAGCCCTAAGTCAGAAAACAGTCTTATGTTGATGGCTGAGCCACTGAAAATAAGGGGTTTAATGACTAATTTATTTTAGAAAGAGAGACAATGCTCTTTATGTCATGTAAATGACTTAGAGAAATGCTGCAAATTCCACTGGACATTTACAAACTCATTATGATAACGGAAATCTCAAATAACTTGTAAGAGAGTTCCACAAGCTCTACTGTTACATTTGGCATGATGATAAACTTCATAACAATTTACTGATTGTTTCTCTTTTCCTTTTTCATTAAATTCATCTTGTATAGATGCAGCACCAAACCATTAAGATGCAATGGACTTTAAATTATTTTACAGAGAACCGAAATTTCTTGATTTATACCTTTTATCACTGTAGCAGAACTAAATGTGCTGGATTCTTAAAACAGCCTCTAGAACTCTGCCTCTAAAATAGATTACTCAATTAAAGAGACTTACCTTTCTAACAAAAAATGACTCTCCATTTTTGGAATAATCTAATTTTTATTCCAAACTGCTGCAAACTAGAGATTCTAAGCAATCACAGTGTGCAACACAGAAACTTAAGCTTCTGCTGTAATATGCAATGTTCAGTTCCAAGCATTTATTAACTGGAGAATGACAGTGATCTGAATCTATGCATAGCTAACACATCTGGCAGTCTCTGCCCGTCTCTCTTACTCCTCCAGCCCTCAAACAGCAACCCAAAATTTGATCAAACATGTAAACTACACAATAACCTGAACACTCTCAGTCCAAGGAAAAGGCACAGTGGTGAATTACCTTAAATTCAGTTTCAATGTTGGCTAGCCTGGCCAATTCATTGCTAAGCTCTAGAGCAGTAAGGACAGGGTCTTCACTGGACAGGGACAAATAAGCAGCACTGGCTAATCCTTTGTAGGCATTCATTCTTGAACGAGAGTGACTAAAGGAGTCTTTCCTCTGTTTTTCCATACATTCATTGCACTTGCAAAAATAGTCATGTGGCCTTTCAATCCTTGCACCTTTTAGAAGTAAGATGTGAACAATTTCATACTCCTGGCAGTGGGCAGCAAGTATGATGGGGGTAATGTCATGGGAGAACCGAGTTCCGTCTTCATCGTAAGCATAAAAATCATCATCCCTCAGTTCCTGCTCAAGAGGGCTGAGCGTGAGGCGCTGTCCTTGCGCGAAGGCTGGGTGGTTCAGTATTGCTTCTACAATGCGCACGTACCCTTTACTGATGGCTAACAAAAGTGCATCCCCGACTCGAGCGAGATTCTCCTTCTTGAGGAGCAGCTCTGTCACTTCCAGGTGCTCGTTCCCCACCGCTAACTGGAGGGCGTTTTGTCCCATGTAATCGACACAATTGAAGTTCAAGGTTTTGGATTCCTCCAGCATTTTTCGCACAACAGGAATGTTGCCATATTCTGCAGAGTCGAGGAAATGTTCCTCCTCCGCAGTGAGGCTGGTGCCTTTCTCGTTGAACATGTAGGCAGGGCCGCGGATGGCCTGGCGCCGGCCCTTCTCCCGAAGGGTGGCGTGCCTCCGATGCATGTCTTTAGAATTGCTGTGTCTCAACCTGCACAAAACCAGAAAGGAACATTGGTTATATCCTAGCAGAGTTATCACTTCACAGAACCCAAAATAAGGTTGAGATGTGTCATTATGACCAGATCTTTCTAGCTTTTTAAGGCCTGAGCCAGTTATTTAAAGTAATTTAAGACACATGAGGAATAAAGCTTCTGAACAAAGACAAGCTCTCCTGTTATTTTTTCACCCTTCCCGATTGCAAGAAGGATGCTCAGTACATTCTTGACTTAATAAATAGAAAAAGAAATGCGTGAACACACAATTTTTCTATTGGTATTGTTTAGCACTTCATTACATTTTGTTTAGGATTAATATACACAAGACAGTATTTCTCTGTATTACTCTTGAATATTGTCCTTGAGGAGACAAGCCCTAAAGAAAGCTGACAGGACTCTCCCTTGTCAATAGACCTTGGATCAGGCCAAGAAACTATGTTCCATAAAGTTAAAACCCATGTTTCTAATTTTAAACCCATGGTAACAAGGATAATTATATTGCATATTCTGCTAAGATTCAGCTGGTACAAGCAAATCACCTATTCATTCCCTGCTTTTTTTCATGGTACATAATACCATTTTTCTGCTTCCTGATCTAGAGCAGTTTAATAACGAACTGTCTAAATTCTTACTAAAATACGGTTGGCAGCTACTCCAAATACAAGTATCCATATCTAGAGGGGAGTTTAGAAAAACATAGGAATAACTCCTGATACAGCACATCAGTCCCCTGTAAGGATGTTTTAGAGAGTTACTGCAGAAAGAAAAGACACAGGTCTCTCACTACAAAGAGAGGGCAGGAGAAAAAGGGTCATTAATTTCCCCACTGATTATGTGACTGAAATGCCCTTCACTTGGAGCTGGTGAGATGAAAACAAACTATTCTTATTCCTGCTCTGGAAGTCCCAGAAAAATCTATGCTATGCACAGTTTGGCCTATGGGTGGGAAAATGCACTGTTATATGAAATTAACTGAAATCCTAAATATATTTTTACCTTTAAAACATTCACACGTTGCATTCAGAACTCTGTCAATGTTGCTCTTTCTAAAAATTGTATTGCAGCAGCATTTCAACAAATTCATAGTTCCTTTTAGAGTTTAAGCACATGGAGTTAATTGCAAACCAAAACCCACAGAATATGCAGCCTGAGTAAAAGGGTGACAACAACACCTCTTTCACAGACGGCATTTGCACTCAGTCCAATGGAAAGCCCTAAATCACTTGGGCAAAATCTTCAGGAGCCTCTGAGCTGCAGTGGACAGATGTAACAGAAAAGCAGGTGTTAATGCTCAGTGGGTGGCAAAGGTTCATCCTTCCACACTGCATCTGTTCTCCAAGTCCGGTATGACCTTCAGGCAATGAAAAGTTCATGTGTTGCTCTGAAAAAATACTACAGAAGCTGGAGACTGCTACAGTGAGTGACAAGAGGGGACTGTGCCAGGAAACAAAGTGGAGTAGGCACATTGCTTTCAAAAATAGGTAACAAATGAGTAAAGGAACCAGCAAGAACCTGGTAAAACACAGCATTATCAGAAACCCAAAATACCTAAAGATCCAGGACACAGAAATTCTCAAGGTAGCTGTTCTTATGGAACTAACATATACATATGTATCTATCATTTTGATTCATCACTTTTGTGCTGATCTGGAACAGAAAGCTGGTACTGAAGAGTTTCAAACAGATTTTACAGTAAGTTTTTGGAAATTACATTAAAATGTAAACAAATCCTAAGAAATCAATTTTGTGACCACAAAATGTTGAAAAAGAGGTTCATAATTGAGAACCTTTCCCCTAAGCTTTGATGTAACAACTTAATAAAAGCTGACAGGAACTGAATGTATCATCCCAGGCTCCACTAAGAGATAAAGTGTTATATGAATCTTAAAACTCTTTCCTTTCAGTAGGGTTTGAAGTTGAAGAAGCACACAGTGGTGAGGGATACAAGAATAATGAAGGAGATATGATTAAGTGAATTAATTTCCTAGACTGCATGAAGTTTACTATAAGAGAAAACAATAACAGCTAGATAAATAAAGTATGCAATTAACATATCTGACAGGGATATAGAGTTCTCTAAAGCTGAAAAATGCCTGGGGTAAAACTGGGGACCCTTTGAAGTCAACATTATAAGTTTCACTGATTCCAGTAGAGTCCAAATTTTGGAAACATATATGCATACACACATATATTTTCCTCAGCAATTAACTCTCATCTCAGAAGCAGTTCCAGTGAGGCCAGGACAAGTAATATGTGGTTAAAATGAAGTGTTTAACCACGTGCACTAGTGCTTCTCTAAGCTGGACCTCCTGTCCTTCGCTATCCAGGACAGCATTTAAGTTTTAAACATGCAGTGAACCCTTGCTGAGTTCAAGCAAGAACTTTACATGCAAATAAACACTTCTGAACTGTGACTTTGTTAAGTGGGGAGTTAGAGAACCAGAAAGCACTTTACACATTTACAGTCTTGGGAGTTCCCGAATGTTAAATTAAATCTCTTAAAATCTTAAGCAACTTGGAAGGATGAGGTGGTGATGAATTAAGTCATCATTGCTGGGATCAAGTGGAAACCAGTCCAGCTGTGGTAGGTCCTCAGTGATCACCTGTGAGTGCAGCAGGACTGCACATGCCTGAATATTTTAGGACAGTTAATTTTATTAGCTGCTTCAAGCTGAAGGAATTCCACTGGGATTTTTTGATTTTCAAAACCCATGTATGATAAGATACTTGGCAACCAAATATTTATTGTTATATTTAAGTGTCAGTACTGGAAGAAACTCAAAAATATCTATAATTTCCAACAGTGAGGAATCTATTAGATATTTTCCCTGATGAAGAGGTACAGTTCTTGATACTTTATTCTTTTTTAGTTAGAAAAACTTTTGTCTTCAAGTATGTTATTACCTCTAAAGGACAACTGAGATAGATGGGACAGATAACCTTATAATCACACCCAAAGTAAACATAAACCCACATAAAATATTACTGTTGGCCTAGTTAAGATTTTTTCCTGAAAAAGAGGTTAGAGTTTGGCCTAGAGCTAATTCACACCTGTTTGTTGTGTATGTAATAACATGCCAAAAAAAAAGTACCTTCATTTCACTTTCTTCAATTCAGAGAGAACACTGGTTTCATACACAGTTTCTAACAACAGAAATTGCATCAGAAAAAGAGGAAACAGGAAAGCACACCTGCTCCTCAAAGGGATAACGACTATCCAATATTTGTCTTGCAATAAATGTTCTGCAGGGATGTCCCTACGGCACAGAGTTATCTCCACTTCCTGTGGGCAAGGGCAAGAGCACCATCATTCAGAGGGCTTCACCTCAGATGAATTATGATCCCCCCATCTTGCTCATCAGCAGAGAAGATCAATATCTCAGCTATCACACTTTATCATCTTTATAGAGAAGTAGCGATGAATAAAAAATTATGCTTTTAATTTTGAATAATTTCATTAGATATGCTCAGCTGTCAAACCCCCTTCTGAAAAGAAAGTAATAATTATGCTTGACCTAAGCACTGACTCACGACAAGAGAAGCAGTAGTGCAAAGAGCAATGTATGCAGCAGCTGAAGCGCTTGGAAACTGAACCCTACTGCACTGCCACGACTGTACTCAACACCTTGTTCTATTCTGCTTTTCAGTTATGTGCAGGCAGATTTAGAACTAATCATATTTACTGAAGGTGTTTAATGTGCTCTTTTAATAAAAGTAATTGTAAATTGATTGCATTTATCTTACCATTTTTCTTCAAAGGTGCTTTGGATTGAAATGACTCTTTATTTGCATCTTTTATTGAGACAGCTAGTGATCAAACTCATCAGGCACTGCAGTTAAATACTGTGTTTTTCTAGGAAAGGATGTCAATGCATGCAGTGCTCTTGGAGACAAAATGGTCTGGGAAAAGAAAATTAAAATTTTCAGGATCTGAGTACCGCTTGCAGCAAAACACATCCAGCTTTCCACGGCTGAGGGAGCCACAAGATGTCTGGACTCCTGTGGGGAGTGGAGAAGAATAGCTCTTTCTGAAAGGTGATTTAGTTCGTAACTAATCTTCCTCTGGGAGCATTTCAGTTTCTAATTAAAGTGACTAAGAGCAGGTCCTTGCAATTGGCTCTGACGGTGCTGAGACACTCAGTGTCTGAGAGTGGAACATGGCATAAGATGGGATTTGTTCTTGATGTGGTGGCATTGGAAACACTCTGAAGCTGAAACTCCTTTTCTTTGCAACCACACTCTCTTAACTGGTTTGAGTGCCAACAGGGTGGACGTAGGAAAGGAGCTGAGCTGCTTCATATCAAGCTTACTCCAGCAAACGGCCTCTCCTTGACCGTCCTTTCCACAGTGCTCCAGACTCTGCCGTTCAAGACCTTCTGCTGCCTCTCTAATCCCACACAGAAACCTATGGAAGGGCAGGGCTACCACCTGGAGCTGGGGCTTGGAGAAAAGCTTCAAAGGCCCAAGTGCCTTAAAAGGCTGAATTGGAGTTTTTACACATGGCTTTGAACCAGAACTTTAAAAGTGTGTAGGAGAGGCTGAATAGTACTTGCTTGAGTTTTTAAAACATCTGAAGTCTACGAAAGGTATTGAAATCAATACCAATTGAACTGCAGCAATTCTGAAATTCTCAGGTAATGTCAACCTTTACTTGTCTTTAAGCCTAAAAATTGAGCAGGACATTTACAAAGGCAGCTTTAGGAACTTACGGTCTCTGACTACACTTGGAGTTTGCTTTCACTAAGTGGGGAGAGGCTGGCAGGAGTCTCCCTGTGCCCTTTCAATGGCCCCCTTTGTCCAGGAACTACAGAAGAGGCTTCGGATATGGAACCATTACTATGCTCTATAAGCTCTGTAAGCACCCATCAGAGCAGGCTTTGATGAGACGTTGACTCTGCCTTGTTGAAAAGAAAATTTCAGTTTCTGAAAGCCATCTTGAAAGCACTGCCCTCAGTTCCTGCAGAGCCTCAGAAACTGTCAAATTGACACTTTACTTATTATTTTTCTTTCTACTTACATCAATACTTCTGAAAAGGATCAGGGCACATAAAGGCTGCAGACTCCCTGAGGCCTCTTTGGAATTGACACAGCTTATGTATCAAAGGACCATTTTTCTCTGTTAACCCTTGGTTCCACACGGAAAACCTGGCCAAGCAAAGCATGCTATAAACATGAACAAAACCAAACGAAATTGGGTTCTAAAAGCAAACAAAAATTGATATAGAAACAAATCCCTTTAAAAGAATAATTCAAATTGTTCAGAGTAAAAATAGTAGTATGTTTAGTCTTCTAATTAAAAATTGCAACTTGTTTTGAAGTATACTTCAGACTTCAGGCGAGGAGCACAGGCAGAACACAGCTGCATACATTTATTATCCCATATGCAATAGGCTACTCTGGCATTCCAAATGCTGCACAGGCTCGTATTACCAGAGTCCTCTGATATCCCCTTTTTCTCCAATATTTTAATCACCCTTCTAAATCTTACCTCAAGTCAAGCTTTTTTTCCTGTAAGACAAGACTTTTAAGTATCTTTTTGCACATATTGCTGATTTACTGTGTAAACAGACTCAGTATAATTTGGGATGGCTGCCTTGATTGACAGCAGCTTATTCTGAAGTTTTCTATGCTTTGAAATGCTGAAGTGCCACTTCATTTATTCTTGGATTGTGACCAACATTGAAAACCCCAATTCAATACTGTCAGCAATGTGGTCATCCTCCTACACGAAAAGTTGAGTACATATCTAGGATGTATTATTAGATTTTTTTTAAAAATAGATTTTTAGATGTAATTAATAGAATTTTTTAGCCTATGCAGGCAGATATTTATTCATTTGCAGAGTAGCCCTGCAAACCAGTTGCAGTAAGTAATATCCCCTCCCCATCATTCCCACTGCTCATACAGACAAAAGAAAAATTTGGAAAGAGGTCTCTCTCACTGTGGAATTACAAGAGCAGTCAGCAAAACCACACCTTTTCAAATCCCTTTAGGGAATGGCAGCATGAGAATGTTCAGGAAGACAAACCAGGCCTTTGGTGCCATTAAAAACTGCTGATCAATGAACATTTTCAGCATCTTCATGTCATGAAGTGTAAGGTCTGAGGACAATAGCCCAGAAACATTTAGGACAGACCACCAAATCTTTACCAGCATCTACATTTTCAAATCCTCCCTGGTCTCTGTTAGAAAGGAGGCAGCTCTGTCTTGTGGTTTGAAAAAAAAAAAGGAAATGGAATTTGGCATTCTCCCAGCTATCTTGCAGAAAAAAAACATCCACTGCTTTTCAGCAGTCTCACCCTCCTCTTTCTTATAAACTAATCATCAGCATTTTCTATCCCACCCCAAAGCAATGTCATGCACCAATACAACATTTTTACAGCAGGAGAGACTGACAAATAATCAACTTTGTTCTTTTATTCAAATTCTTCTTGTGTTATAAAATAAATACTAGATAGGTTTTTTCCTTCCTTCCTTATTTCCCCTTAATCTGGCTTTAGGAACTAGGAATAATTCACCCTCATTCTTGAAGCACTTCGAAACTCAGGCTTGGATCATACTGAGAACACAACAGAGAAATACCTGTTCATTCATAAATTTTTACTAGTGATGAGAGCAACGAAAAAACTCTAATTGTTCAAGCAGGGGGCAGTGTAACGCTGATTTTCAACAAGCAGTTCTGTCTAAAAGAGAAAGAAAAGCTTTGAAAAGATCTAGTAATCTCTGTTCTGGCTGTATTTCATTTCCCTCTACTCATGCACCCCTTGCAATGCTCATTTCATAGCTATCTCAAGACAGGAAACAAGGTGGAGAGAAGGACTCCTGACAACCATTAGACCCTGCAAGCTGCAACAGGCATGATACAGTGTCCTCTTTCACCTTTTTTTTTTTCTTTAATTAATTTCACCTTGCTCACACAGCTTTCACGAAAAACAAACCCTTAAAAATTTCACCCAGCTACGAAAGAAGGTAACAGCGTGGCTCCAAACCATGTGGCTGGTAACAAACAACACTCCATTTGCGGTACACTGAAACCAAGCACAAATTCCAAGGGTGAAAAGCCAAACCACTTCCACACGCAGCCAACCCGCCTCACTCTCACCAGCCCATCCTCAGGCTTGCAGGAGACCGAGTCGCCCCGAGACGACTCCAACCCCCACAAAACTTCCCATTGCCTGAGTAAGGAGGGGCGTCAGAGCCAGGGCACTTCCCAGAGGAGCTGAGAGGAGAAGGGCTCGGGGAGGGGCAGCATGCCCCGGTCTGCATCTTACATGAGCGCGTCGGGGCTGGCTCCGCTTCAGTGCCGGGGCGCCGGGCGGGCGCGGCCGCCCATGTCCGCGGGGCCGCTGGCCGCGGTGCGGGACGCGCTCTGTCCGCGGTGCGGGACGCGCTCTGTCCGCGGTGCGGGACGCGCTCTGTCCGCGGTTCTGGACGCGCTCTGTCCGCGGTGCGGGACGCGCTCTGTCCGCGGTGCCGGACGCACTCTGTCCGCGGTTCTGGACGCGCTCTGTCCGCGGTGCCGGACGCGCTCAGCGCAGCCGGGCGGGCCGGGCGCTGTCCGCGGTGCTGCAGCCGCCGCCGGCGCGGCCGAGGAGGCGTCTCATCCTTATCCCCTCGGCGCTGCTGGGGCAGAGCTCCCCGGGAGCGCCTGGGATTCGCTTCCTGGAGGAACAGCCGGCTGAGAGGTTGGCATGAGAGTTGTGTTGTCCTCCCCGTCTTCCCTCCCCCTCTTCCCACGCCGTTGTCCCGCTGTAGGTGTGGATTCGATGCTGTTTTGGGCGCGCCCCCTTCTCAGCCGGAGGTGGGCGAGTACCCCGGAGCCCTCCTAAGGGCTGCCCCGGAGCAGGCGTGGCAAGAGAACCTTCCCGGAGAGGGCAGGGCTGCCTGCAGGCTGCCCAGCGGGCGGGGGCTCCGTCGGGGGCTTTCCCCCTCACATGCCACACTCCTGCCTCATCCGGCTGTGCCGCCCCTCTGCCCGGAGTGGTTGGAGCCGCTTCTCCCCATCTGTCGTGCCCAGTTTTAGTTTGATCCCTTACCTAGGAGATCTTGTCTTTTAGGAGGTAGCAGAGAAGGGCTGTGTGTATGCGTGTGGTAGGAGTGGAGGGATGGGGAGAGTGAAACCAACATGCAGAATAATCAGTCAGTTCAATCAATTGCGTTGCAGAATAGAGCTGCCAGAACAACTTCAAGCTGTATCCAGGAGCACTGGGGCATCATTCTGCACCCCATTCCATGTGGTAAGAGCAGATGTTCTTCCCCCAGTCACCCCCCAGGATGCTCCCACTGCCTCCCACACAGGGCTCTCCAAGTCCATGACCTTCCATGTCCTTCCCCACTGGTGCAACTCCCCTGCCCACCTGCTTTGCCTCACCTGGATGTGATCCCCACCTCATCATGCACCCCATTGCAATCACCAAATAACGCCACCCTGCCTCATGTGCCGTGACTCTGGGAGTTTAAGCCTGGAGAAAACCCTCTGCCTGGACAGAGGATGGTGGGAGGCCGTCCAAGGCTCTCTGAAGAGCACACCTTTGTAGGTGGCTGATGCAGGACTTTCATCCCACATCGTTGGGCAGTGAAGTTAGTTTCACCAGCCTGAGCTGCAGTCACAATTGTGAGGGTAAATCTTTTCCTACTGAGGTTTTGTCTTGAATAAGGGGGAGAGAGTGTTATCCTCCAGTGATCACGGGCAGCAGCCACACCTGCAGGATTCACTGCTCTCTGTTTTGCCGCTGTCAGCACCTCCTGTTCTGTAAAATGCACCGATTGCTTTGGTCTTGCCCCATTTTGGGCTTCTCAAAGGTCACTTAGAAATTAATGAGGGTCCATATTGGCAAACTTATGTGAAGGATGTGAATGTTACCAGGCTCATGGGAGAACAGCATTGTGTGGGAAGAGACAACCTCTGGTGATTGCAAAATAAAATGAAAGAAAGCAAAAGAAGGACTCCACAGCTACATACTTAGTTATGCTGTTGAGATAATTTTGAAATGGTGTGATAATTCAAAGACACAAATCTCTGCTTTAGGTAGCAAATACAGCTGGGGGTAAGATCTATGCTTCTCTTGCTTTTGGACAATTCTTTCCCTAAGCAAAAAAAGTATATTGGTATTTGTCTGTGTGCTGGTTTTTGCTGGGATAGAGTTAATTTTCTTCACAGCACATAGTGTGAGGCTGTGCTGAAAACTGTCAATAATTTGGGGATGTTTTTCTTACTGCTGAGCAGTGCTTTCAGACTCCAGGCCTTTCCATCTTCCCACTGTGCCCTACCTCCCGCAGTGAGGGGGCTGGGGGTGCCTAAAAAACTAGGAAGGGGCACAATCAGGACAGGTGACCCCAGCTGGCCCAAGGGACATTCCATACCTTATGTCATCATTCCCAGCATACAAAGCTGGGGAAAGAAGGAGGAAGGGGGGGGGTGTCTGGAGTGGGGTTTTTCTTCCCAAGTCATTATAATTAGGATGGAGCTCTGCTTTCCTGGGGATGGATCTACCTGCCCATGGGAAGTAGTGAATAAATTCCCTTTTTTTGAGTTGTTTGCATGTATGTTTCTTGCTTTACCTATTAATCTGTCTTTATCTGCACCCATGAGTTTTTTCACTTTTACCCCCCTAATTCTCTCCCCCATCCCACTGGAGGGGAGTGAATAAGCAGCTGTGTTGGGATAAGTTGTCACCCATGGTTAAACCATGGTAGTGAAACTCTTTCTCCTTCAGGGTTCCTTTTTCTACCATCGACTTCTCTGTCACCACAACAAACTAATTAAAAATCAAATGTGTTTATAGGCTCTTACATTAAAAATATTCATTTATATTTCATTTCTAAGGCTTGGGAATACTTGCAAAAGGTCAATTTATTCACTTTTTTGAGTTTTGAAGTGGGTAGGTGGGAAATGGAGGTTAGACAAGATCAGCCTTTTTAAAATTTATCCTTTTCATACAAAGTTTTTCCAGGTCATCTGAAAAATATTAATTTTAGGATTGAACATGGAATTGATTTGACCAAATATATGTAATCCTTCTCCCACATATATCCTGGAAAATATTGAGATATGGAATCGGTGTACTGCATTATTGCTCCATGTGTCTGTACAGTTGCAGTTAAAGCTCCTAATCCTTTCGAGTTGTAACTTCACTGGAAAATATTCATGATTTCTGGTTTTGTGCTCACATCTTTTTTCCCCCCTTTATTAAAAAACCCACAAAAACCAACCACAAACCCCTAAAGCCCCAGATATGTCTAGCAATCAGTTATCAGGAGGACCTTCTTAATGATCTTAATAATCAACAGCTTACCCACTCCATAAATCTGCAGCTGATAAAATACTGACAGCACTCCCAATTGCAATTAATTGTGCCAGATTAACATGCAAAGCAAAAAAAGTGAGAGGGAAAAAGGGGACTGAGGAAGTCTATAGTCTGTTATTATCAGTGCACATTCAAAGTGTACAAAGTACTGTTGTAGGTTTCTGGTAAGCCCAGTTCAGTATTAGTGGAAACCCACAGCTTCAGAACCAAGAAATCTTACACTTGGTTCCTTTAAAAGGCGTTTAGCAGAAGGTTCTGAACCTCTGCAAGTTGCCTTTCATCATGATTAACTTTGCATTTTGCTATTGCAACAGTTTCATATGAAAAGAGTGTGCTGAGAAATCTATTTCTAATATTATACAAAACTCTTCTGACTAAAGTCGTATTGACTAAAAAAATTATAGAAAACTTGTGGGTTTTTTTCTACAAATAATCAAATATTTTCACTCATGTAGATTGTACCAAAAATGTCCTTGCCTCACTGGGGGCAAGAGCAATTATTGTATGAAAGAACCAAGTTGTTACTTTCTTCATTTCACCTGTGCATTTAACTGAAGAAAATACAAGGTTGCATCCTGCAAGAACCCAGCAAGTGCATATTTCTCTGAAGAATCAAAGGCATGGAAACTATTAAGCAATTTTAGAAGTCATGGAATTGTGCAATTTTGTCATGACATTGAATGAATATTGAGACTTCAAAATTTCTCTCAAGATTTGTAGTTTTGAAAGCTTTTCAGTTCTTATTGTGTTCAGTGTTCTTTATCCTCAAATACTACTGTATTCCCAGACATACTGAAGGAAGAGGATTGCAACTTCTTAACATATTCATGTTAAACAAAAGTGTAGTTTTGTTTGCTTATGTCTGGTGTTTCAAACAGTTATACATATACCACCACAAAAAGACTGAAGAAAGATTTTTGGGAGAAAGCTTAAATTAAATGGAAAAAAACCCCAAAACAGCTAGAAATCATCATATTAATCTTTTTATTGATTTAGGAGTAGTTAACTGCCCAGTTACTCATCAGAGTAATTTCTCCTGTCCCTTAATCATTTCCACCCCTTAACTGCTGCTACAACCAGACCAAACAAGAAGACAAATGGAAGTGCAATGATTTGTTGGAAGAACTTTTGTTTCTGTTGATAAACATTTTGTCATTATCTTTGATGAACCATTTTGTCCAGACACTACTGTATTGTTCAGTCACTGATAGACTTGATTTAGTCCTTCCTTCAAAGACAGGCATGTGTTAAGTATCAACATTTCAAGCCACTTCAGCTAAAATATAAACAATATAGAAAAAAACTCTAAGAGTACGAATAACGTTGGTAGGATTCCATCTCTTTTTTTCCCTTTTTTTGCACTGCTCCCTGGTCCTGTTCCCTAGATCTGAAACAACAACCAGAGGACCAGGAGGGAAGCAGCAGAGTTCTGCTGAGCTTTTGGAGAAGCCAATGAAGAAAGGTGGGGAAGGAGGAAGGGCTCAAACCTGTCAGTACTTTTAACTCATTAAAGACATGGGCAACCTAAAGCACATTGAATTTCCTACCAAGCCCACACAGAACCAGCTTTACCAACATCCTACTACTAATATCCCTCTAGGTGTTAGTATATAGGCCTATCCTGGATAATCTTTGAAAAGTCAAGAAGATAATTCCAACGTATATAATATGTATTCCTAATTATTTCTGGAATGGTACCCACCTGAACCAGTTTTGACCTGGGGATGAAGAGCAAAATATTGCTTTACATCTCTATATTACTTCCACCATCTCATGAATTTTCCATTCTCCAGAGCTATTGGCTGGGATGACTGGCAGCTTACAAGGGTATCTATGAATAGTAACCCCGTTGGCTGTTCAATCTCATCTAATATCCTTCCACATAAAAAAGTGAAATAAATGGCAAAGTCTCCTCACATTAGAAAACATAATAAGCAGAATACATTTTTATTACTCACTCTGTCTAGCCTCTCTGAACCTTTATATTGAAGACAGTTTTATTCACTTTAGTGCCTTTTTTTCTCTTCAAACTTCCTTTACTGACTTAGCTGCTTCAGGATAACTTTACTAAGACTAGCAGCAGTTTACCCCCAACAATAAAAAAATTTATCAAAAAAGGGTAATCCTCAGATAAAAGAAGCAGTGGGGGAACAAATGTGATGGGTTCATTTAAGATACAGGGATATGATTAATCTGAAAAAAAAATATTTCTTTTAAACCATTTTATTTTGAGAACAATTTATATGGTAATCAGATCTGGTGCAAATTTTTTTCATTACAAGGGCATGATCCTCACATGTAAAAAAAAAAGTCTTCTTTTAATAAATTGAACAGTTAGCACCTGAATCAGAAGAAACTCTGGAATACATGTCAATGTTTAATTATTTAGAGAACCCCATTGCCATTATAAAGTTACAAATGCAGAAAAAAAAGGTATTTACAAGTTAAAAAGCTGGAGAAGTTTAAACTAGAAAGAGAAATTATGCTCCTTTCTTTTAATAAACATAACCATTCCATTCCTTATATTAAAGACTGTTTTTCTTCTAAAAGTTACAAGTAGGTTTTGTCAAGGCCAAAGACAGCGATGTTTCTAATCATGTCTTCTGTACATATCTCGACTGCAGAGGCCATTATAAATGTATTTTTTTATGCTCATTTTAACAGCAGTGACAGTTCTTGATTCTCTGTGTGAGACTTTGCTGGCTGTGTATTCTTTGCTGTTTATTAGAAGTGCATGTGCAGGTGTTTGAGGTTTTGCTGCTGTTTCCCACCAAAGTGTCGGATGATGAACCGATTCCAACATCAGATATTTATTTTTTTAAAAAAAGGGTCAAGTAGCCTTTCTGCTCTCCTCAAGTGTTACTGCTTTTTCACAACCTTTGCCAAAGCTTTCTAGAGCTTTTATAATTTTCTTTATCCCATTTCTCTCTTTCAAATGTTTCATTATTTTTGCTCATCTTTTCTGCTTATCATTGTTTCCTTTCTCCTCAGGGTACAGGTTAGGGATGAGTTGCCAGATGGCCACTCTTGCAATTGAGCATACATTAATTAGCCCTAAACTCTTCCCATTTCCCTTCTGAATCCTTTTGCTCTCATGTCTTTTGTAATCAGATTTTATGCAACACTTCCTGCATGATTTCCAAACACGTTTGGTTGCAGACCCCATGGCCATTTTCCCCCATGATACGTTCACTTTCTGAATCCCACATTTAGCTGTCAGAGCAGAAGTATTGCTCTCATGGTGTTGTCCATCTAATCTTAACTTTTCTACCGATGTGCTCTGAATTACTTATATTTCAATTAAATATTACTCCCTCAAGAAGTATCATAGGACAGAACAGATCTGGAAGGATTTAGTCAAGTGAAAGTTTTCTGGAAGAAGGAAGGTATAGAAACTGAGAAGTAATATGGTATCTCTCACCTGTATTAAAAAAAAACAACAGTAGTCTATGTACAGGTAGAGCTTATTATGTGTTTCATTAATTTTTTTCTCTCTCAGACCTTCTCAGGATTTTTTATAATGTTCAGCTCATTGGGTTTTTTGTTCCTCTGTTCACAATATTGTAAATTGGCAGAATTTCAAGGAAAAAGAATTTTATTCTAATTGCATAGTACAGAACATTTACATCTGTTAAAGCCAAATCTTCTTCTAGGCTGAAATGAAATAACTACTTAAGGGAAAAGAAACTCACAAGGTACAAAATTGCATACAATTTTGTGATTACTAGAGAGAATTCACAGAATTGTGATTGTTTAATATTTTCATTTCTTTAAAAGTATTCCCGAGGGCAAAATTATTGATAAAACTCTTCACTAAAACATTTCCCATACAAAAAAAACAACATAAGACTTATTGATAATTCATTTTCATGGGAATCAATGCACATGAACACCTGAAATAAGAAGCCCAAAAAAGACAATTTTTTTTTGTTTGGTATAAAAGAATCACTATGTAATAAATACTTGAGGATGTGAGGACGTGGAAAAGATATAAAATAAACCAAAATATTCCATGTAGGAATCAGAACACAATGGGAAATTTTCGTGTCAGATTTTTTTTTTTTTTGGCAAAACAAACCTGGAAAATTACAAAATCACAAATTATTTTTACGTTACATTAATTGTAAGTCAGAGACATTTTTGCTTTTTCATCGTAAGATATTCTATACCTATTTTCATTATCTGGTTCTAGAGTATAATCTGTAAACATGACATCATTTTAAAATTGAAAAATGCAAAATATTGATGCTTTAATATGTTTTTAAAACAAGTGTTTAACCACCTATTATAGAAATGGCCACTTCATGGAAAATGTTACCTTAACACTAAGTTCTCAGTTCAAGTACAAATTTTAAGCACAAAAACCTTCTCCACTTTTCACTCCCCAGAAATGTGCATTGTTCCTGGCCCTTTCAAAACTGTATTTTTGATACCTCTTAGGGAATCTCTTTCTGGCCACTGTGGTCCTGATGTGCCTCTTGTGCAGCAACAAGATCCCAAGAGCCCAGCTACATTTCCCAATTCCTCTCCTTCACAGCACAAATTAGATAACACTTTAGGATAACTTTTCAATTTCTTCAAGCATTTGAAGAAGACACGAAGCAGAACCCAGATTAACTGTGTGTCTAAAAGAAGGTTTTCCACCTAAATGTTTGTGCAAAGGAAACCATGCATAACATGGGACAGATGATGATCTGCTTCATTCAATTTTACTCTAATTCAGAGGAGCCTGAAGTACAAACTACAAAATGAAAAGCTTAACCTTTGGAATCAGGATTTCCATTAAGTTTGAATTTGAGTCCTCGCAACACAAAGAGCTCAGGCTGTGCTGGTGGCAGTGATACAGGTACAGCACCAATGCTGTGAATTTTTGTAGTTAGCAGCCTGTCTGTCCTAAAGCATCCTGCTATGTGTTCTGGGCCTGAAAGTCAGCATCTCAAACCATTGTTCTGAATCTGGCTTGCTTTTGGCCTTCCTTCCTCTCTGAAGCATTTTTGTAAACAGTGCTACCACCAGACTAAGTTTGTCTGAAGCCCATCCACTTAGGGATGCTGATGTGATGCCAGTGCTCTTGGACTTACCTGCTAAAACAAGCTGGCTGAAGGTGAACTTTCTAGCAGTACTTAAAAAACTTTAAATCTCAAAATAAAAAAAACCATCAGAACTAGCCATTTAAGATATTTCAAAACCAAGAACCTTGTTTGAAACTATTCACGAGCAATTGCTCTTGGAAAGGGCACAGTGTGATCAGCAGTATTTGAGAGTAAGGTCGCACAGTGGCTAATTTTTGGTTTGGGACAGTGACGGGATGAAGTATTGGCTCAAGCACAGATCAATCTCTATATCTGAAGGAAACAAGTCCTGAAATAACTTACAACGTCATACAGGAGAATGAAGTCCTTCTCAGCAGCCTCTAGAGTCAACAGAAGGAGGTAAAACAGTCCAGAATAACCACTGAAAGCTGATGAGTGAAAGGTTTATTAACTGCACCAAATTTAGCCTGGAGGAATCCCATGCATTTGTTTGACATAAATATGTCTACACATTGATTGAACAAAAGAGAAAACTACCAGAGATGACAGCTTGGTTCGCAAAACCACTAGTAAATTCCTTGTCCATAGGATATTGAATGAAATCAACAGACTCCAGACACTGTATTTATCTAATTTGTTCTTTCTGTCTTTGATCTTCCATCCCAAACACTTTAATCCCTAACAACTTTTCCTTCCTTAAAATAAAATCCACAAGAGAAGGGCTTTTCTGTATAATGTTGGACTGTGTTCATCATGCAGCTTAGATTTGAGGGTACCTCATATCATTCTGCATTTTCAACACAGAAGAAAAGATGAAGAAAAGAATATCTGAAACAACCAAATATCTTTTTGTGTGTGTGATTTAGTGCCTTTTAGCAAAATCTGTGTTAACGTCATCTCTGTTGTGTTATGAAATGTGATTGGAGTAGTAGAATTAAAATATAAAACAAACCCAAGAAACTAAAACTAGACCTCAACAGCATTTCAAAGAGTGCCCTAGTTGGGTATTTGTGTTAAATGAACATAACAGTAGAAAACACAGAAGCCAAAGTGGAACCTGCCTGTGGATGAATCCCAGTAAAATCCTCTGAGTACCTTCCAAGTAACCAACGGTCAGAAATTGTTTGCAGAAAATAGACAATTGCTAAACCTTCAGAAATACTTTAATAAAGAATATCGATGTCATGCCAGCCAGACTGTGAGCTTCAGACGTGCCTAACAAAGTCCTTACTTCCAATGATAAAAAAATCAGCCTGAGCGACATGTTACATAGATAGGCGTCTTTTTGGGCATGTTCTCTGATTCAGTAAAGTCTGGTTTTCTTCCGAGGACAAGTTTATTTGTTCAGTAAGATAACCTCATATCTGTTCAAAAACTACCTACAGAATGAAGGTATTACATAAACATTCATCTGGAGACTAATTGAAATAGTTATCAGTGTTTGATACATGATACCTGGCTTCCAACATTAAATTCTATTATATGCTGTAAGTAGAACATGACAGATAATAAACACAGATCAGGTCCTTTTTGAAGGCTAACTGTCAATTACTCGGCTTTCTTAAATGCTTATTTCCAGTTTGGCCACTGCCTTTGCTTCCCCTTGGATAAGAACTACTCAAGAAAAAAATAGAGGTTTTATTCCTTTACCTCACCTTCCGTACTGTACACCAATACTTCAATTATATGAGATTTCTCTTATCGCTCTCAGTGCAGTCCCTGACATATGAAGTGAGCTCAGAGATAGGAGTTTTAAGCTGACCATGAGTTTTGATGTTTGGATTAAGAAGTTCCAGTCTTAATCAGAACATCTTTCCTCCAGCCTTTGCAAACCAGGCCTGCACCCAGCAATGCCATGCCTTGCAGTGTTGATATTACCATCTCCATTTCTCATCACTGGTGGATCCAGCACAGGCAATGTGCAGGATGAACTTGGAGCACAAATCCCAGTATGGCCCAGGAAAATAGCAGAGCTGGGACGTGTCAGACTCAGCACAGGGAGTTAAATAACTTGACCATAACGTAACAGTTCAGAAACTGTGTGGAACTTCTCTAGTCAGGAATGTTAGGTGTGGCATTTTACAATTCTAAAGAGTCAGGATCAGCTCCACACTGGCATTTTCACTGGGATTGTTGCTTGGTACCCAAGCAAATCAAAGACATAACAGCCTCTTAGTATCTATTTAGCAATCTTGTGTTTGAGGGGTTCAACACTGCAAATGCCTTCAACATCAGTTCAGAAGAGGACAGATGTAACCCAAGTACATTTGCAGTAAATCAGTGTGTGCCAATTGTATTCACATACCTTTCTATTCCATTGCATCAAACTACCCCTGATCTACTTTGTTTTCTTCATGTGCCTAGAACACATATTTCTTGCTCTTTACTATATTGGAAAATGAGTTTTTTGAATTACTCCCTCAGAGTATTTGATATGCACTTCATTTTAAAGGCAGCAGCATCTGAGCATTCTTGAAACCACATGCTTGTTTCATGATGAAAACAAAATGTCAATTGTGTCATCTTTGAAAGGCAGGGAAATAGGTCTTTCATTCCACCTTGTTGAGTACATCTGTAAGTCATTTAAAGTTACACTTGACATGCTTCTATTTTGCAAGGAAGGTTGCAGGAAAACAGGATTTATGAACAATAGATATATGATACATTATCACAAGAAAGCAGTAAAAACTTAATATACCTTTCGAACAATGTTGAAAGGCTTGGAAATCTCTCCTGCCTTTTACATCCTGAATTTCATGTCAAATCTTTGCGAATCTAACTGATATGATAAACACCTCGTGTTTATATCTTGATTTTAATCTGTGTAATAACCAACTCTGACTTTTAAGAATTTTGCATGAGGTGACTGAGTTTGGAGTAAGTTGGTCTCCATTGTTGATAGATAAAAAAATATACAAAAATTCGAGCAAAAGAGGATCAAATATGACAGTAAATTTTTTTTCAAACATCGTTATTAAAGCGTGTTGCATTCTGCATATAAGGCAGTATAAAACAGTACACACTGAACCTGGAATACCAGTTTCTTTCCAGAACACATCTGTGGCTATTTAATATCTCTGCTCCACATAAACTTCCTGGCCTACAGAAAGGAATGTTACCAGCTAAAGGACATTGGTAGGAGAACATTCTCTTCTTTTTTTGATTAGAAATTTACTTGGGAGGAAAAAATGTGAACACTGAAATAGTGGTGGAAAGTAGGTTCACTCTTTTCTCCTTTCTCATGCTGTTCAGCTTGACTCAGGGATCAGATAACTATTTATTCTTCAAACAGTGCCACAACTACCCAAGTAGGTTAGGGGACGGATCCATATGTGGTAAGAGCAGGAAAAAGTGAAAGAAGAGATTCCTTTTACTCAAACACAGGTTGGGCAGATGACAGTCTGACAAAGTATGCACCAGTTTTTCTGTGAAAACTTCTGAGGAAATATATAT
>WEKY01029331.1:0-16974 GCA_013390045.1 Picathartes gymnocephalus | reverse complement strand
AGGACACGTTTGGCTTTCTGGGCTGGGAGTGCTCATGGCTGGGTCATGTCCAGCCTCTCACCCACCAGCACCCCCAAGTCCTTCTCAACAGGACAGTACCTTGCACTAGGCCTTGTTAAACCACATGAAGTTCTCATGGACACACTTCTTTTCCAGGTCCCTCTGGATGACATCTTTTACTTCAGGACTGCTCAAGGAACCACTCAGCTTGTTGTCATCTGAAAATTTACTGAGACTGCATTTGATCCCTTCATCTATGTCACTAATGAGGATGTTAAATAACACTGGTCCCTGTACAGACTGCTGGTGGTACCACTTGTCACTGATGTCCACTGGAACTCTGAGCCATTGACCACTGCCCTCTGGATATGACCATCCAACCAAATCTCCCAGGCTATCCCACTGACTGTCTCCTTGAAGAGATGGAAGTTTGCTTTCCTAAAGTTCAGGGACATATCTTTACTTGACCTAGAAGCCTAAGGACTGAAAATTCCACCCGTGATCATTGTGGGCCAGGCTGCCACCAATCTTGATGTCCCCAATTAGGTCTTATGCTGCTGACCAACAGATCTGCTGCTAGGGCAGTGTACTCTTTGACCTGAGATGCCTTCCCCATGCCTTCCAGGAGTCTCCTAGATTACCTAGACCTTGCCATGGTGATGTCTCAGTACCTTGTGTAAAACTAACTGCATTGTGCTGTGCAAAGAAAGCTCCTGTATTAAAGAGCTCACAGCCTTTTGAGTATGCCATTGTATGCAGTAAGAGAATTAGTGTTACATGGAGGAGGAAGGAGCTGGGAAAAAAGGAGATTAAATGACTCTTAGAAAGAAATCTGTAATAAAATTGCTTAAACTGGAGAAAAGTCTTCCTGAATAGGGCAATCTTACAGCCTAAATATGCTTCAGACTCTTTTCCCTTAGAAAAAGTAACCAGATACTTGTTGGCTATAGGCTCCCCTTTTAACCACTTGATATAACAGTTGCTTCTGGATAATGCCCTGGTGGATTCATGCAGATGACACCTCTTTTTACATGCATTTACTAGCATGGGGTGTTAGATAGAAACACCTTTGTGCACTGATCCTTTTTGAACCCATCTTCAGGTTCAATGAATAACACATTTGTTTGTTTTAGTGGCTTGAGAAATCCATCTATTGTTTTTCGTATCTGAAATGGTTCATACTAAAGCTTTCATAATACCCTTCAGTTTCTGTGTTAAATTGATGTTTAAATTGGAATGAAAGTAGGAATCTTGGCAGTTTAGATAATTTACTTCATCTGGTGGCCAGCTATATTAACAATCACATCATATGCCAGAATTTGCACTAGATGAAAGAAGTCCCTGGGGCACTAGAACTGCATTTTAGAAGGAGAGTGAAAATAACAGTTATGGTCTTTGTTTCATTATTTTATTCTGTAAAATGGAAAATTATTTTAACTGGAATTTTTAAGTGTTAAAATCATAATGTAAAGGTTATGTTGAGGGCTATTTTGGGTGTATTTGCCTTGGAAGCTGAATGACAATTGATCAGTTTTCTGGACAGAAAGTGTTCAGCACAATGTCAGCAAATTATGTCTTTTTATTCTGATGTATCAAGCACTTGGAGAAAATGGTATATTGTTAGCATACGAATAACATCAAAGCCCCACATTGCAAGATGTATTTCAGTCTTCTGGAATAAAATACGTGGCCTCCCCTTTATGTATTTAAGTGCCTCCCCTTGTAATATATGTGCATGCTTGAACTTGAAAGCTATTTCTTGTCTAACATGGACAAACTGAATTTCAGGATTCAATTGCTGGTGCATAATTGCACATTCCATCACTCGGCAAAAACATTTGTAATATCAAATCGGCTTCCTGCTTGAAGAATAAAATGTGTTTGATTAAAAGTAGCATTCTTATGGGAAAACTGTCTGTGGGGTTTTTTGGTTGTTTTTTCTTCTTTTTTTTTAAGAGCAATTCTCAAAGAATGCATTTACGTCATCTGTATTTCCTTGATAATAGTAGTGACTAAAACTACCCTGCATGAAAAGTATGAATTTAAACAGAACATTACATCTGAGGTTATTCTGGTTTTGCCTTTGTTATTGTCTCCTGTGATTACGTCTCTTAAATCAAACATTAAGAAAATAACCAAAAGTAAATGCCAGAGATTTAGTGTACTGCTGCTCTTAATGCTTGTACTTTTTTATTGTCCTCTAATAAAGACAAGCAAGTGCTCTTTTGCCTTACTGTGCACAAGAAGATATTCTTCTAACGTAAAAAAATCTCAGCTGTGACTGTGGGATGAGTGCTTGTTTGAAAGTCTTTCACAGACAAAGAATTTCCAAGCTATTTTTTTAAGCTATTTAGTCCATAATTTAAAAGCTATAGGTGAGAAAGTTTGTTTACAGTAACCATCAACTACTTATTTACAGATATGTTGGCTTGTGAAAATTTCACTAATTTTCCGTAGTAAATTTGTTTACTGGCAATGTAGAAAAGTTCTTTGAGGGTCAGTATAAATTAAATTAAAAACATTTAGCACTAGTATGAGACTGGTAGAAACTGGAGGCTCCTGACTGATTAGGACATTTTCAGTATTCTGAATCTATTCCAATTCAGACCAAGAATGTGTCATTCTCTGATAATTTTGTTTCTCAAACTGATTTTGGTTGATCTGCTTTTAACATTGTTTACTACAAATTTCCTCTTGTTTTAATTATACTTGTTAAAATAGCAACATGATCTATTTCACAATTCCTTTTGCACTCAAATTTGTTAAAAAGTTCAAAAAATCATTGTACCATTAAAAAAACTATATTGTTACCATGCAACACTTCCAGCACTAGAGGTTCTGACTAGGTTCTGCTTTGCTGCCCTTGCTCAGCAACACTCTGATCCATGAGAAGCCCCCGAGTACATGTTTCACTTTGGGCCCATGAAGAATAGCTCTGTTGAAGTCAAGGAGACTGCAAATATTTAAGTACTTTGATGGACAGGGGAACTTAAAATGACAATACAGATAAAAGAAGAGGGGTATTGGTTTGTAACATGGTTACTGAAAATGGTGTTACTTACTCTATAACCTTATTACCAATTTGAAATACCACTCGGGTACTTAGGAAATACTTATTAAATGAATATTTTGCAAGAAAGTATAGTTTTTTTTCCTGAAACATTTACTGCATGATGCATATTTTAAGCTTGCAACTAGACACTTTTAAAACTAAACAACTGATGTCCTCTCACATGAAATGTACAGTTCTTGTCTCATGCAAGGCAAAGACAGTGAAAGAAAGAAAATTAAATCCAGAAAATCCATCAATTTGTTGTCCACATGAGCCTTGCTTTAAAATAAAGTTTTAACAGGCATTTTTGTTTTCCCAAGTATTTCTCCATCACTTCACTGATGAAGATATAATAAAGCATCTTTATTTTTTTAAAAGGACATTTGGGAAAAATAGTTCCTTGAAATGAATATATAATTTTAAAGGATAAATCAGCCAATAGTGTGATGCCTGCATATTTGGTGTTATTTCTGGTCTTTCTGCAGTTAAACATGTGCTGAAGATTTAAAGACATCCCAGGTGGTCTAAAACTCTTACCAACCAGTCTGACTTTGGTTTTAGTATACTATAAATAAGTGTCAGAAACCACACATTGTTATTAACCAGTGCTGCTGTAACTCTTAGAATGGTCAATAACTGAATAAGTCAGTGGAAATGGTGTGTTAAAATGAATGAAAATAAGACTAATAGAGTTATGCTTTTAACAGAATAGCTCCCCATCACAGAAGCCCAACTCTACTCCTATATATAATTTGTTTATGAAAGGTGTGATTGAAGATTATGCTAACTGACTGTCAACTGTGTATGAAAGCAACAAATGAAAATACACAAGATATACAAACATATACTGTTATTTGCATTGATTTCCAGATCATCAGATTTGTGGCATAGGCCCCTGCAAGAAATGTACAGGTATTTTCAACATGATCTTGAAACATGTTAGAGACAGTTTTGGGTTTAAAAGGGTTATACGCTGTAAAACAGTTCCTTTTCCTAACAAATCCCTGTCCTGGAAATACCTGTGCTAAAGAGGTTTGTGCTGATCTCCTGTGAGAATTGGCAGAACACTCCAACATTTGCTGAATAAAACTGGGATAAAAACCTTTCCAATTAATTATTAAGGCAATTTCTTTGAGGTATAATGCAACAATTCTACCCTCATAGCATTTGCTAAATGCAAATAGAAAAAATACTGCAATCGAGTTACTGATAAAATGAATGACGCGGGATGAAAAGGGACTCAAAGACTTTACTTGTCTGCAGAAGAAATACAAATAACTGTGCAGATTCCTTATGCATGTTTAATATATGTCAAAGATAACTGAAGGAAGAGTTAAGGATTAAAAAATGTACATAGGGTTACTAAGAGCATCTACACTGCTGATGGAAATGCTTATTTGTGCTAAAACCTTACAGAAGAAAAGGAGATTAAAATATTCTTCACTGAGTTTGGAGACCAGTTTCTGTTTACCATTTGTTTAAACCCCAAAGTGCCAAGGAGGAGGGAGGGAGAAATAGGAGCAGACAACAATGATAAGGATGGGTTCATACTACCTAAGTTTGTGTAACCACATTCTAGACTTCTCCTCCCTCAATGTTCCCTTGTTCACTCAGAACAAGGGAACATTTTCCCTCTGTTTTTCACTCAGAGGGAAAACAATTTTTCTTAAATTCTGTTGAAAACAGGAAAAACCTGAAGGAGACTGCAACCATGTTCAGCTTGTTGGTGTGGAGTACCTAACAATCACCCCAAGAATTCTGTATTTGTTGCAGTCATTCATAAGATCTTTGAACTATTCTTTCTATTGGTTCCTGTTATTTGAACCAGTGGGAGACTGAAAAGGCCAAGACTATAACTTACTGATGTATGCAGAGGGCTACAATCTTGTGAATTCTGTTTCCCGCTGGCATGAAGAATAGGAGGAGAAGAGCAGAGTAGCAGTATAATATATCATGATGGTATCAAACCTCTGGGCTCTAGATGGTTTGTTTGATCACCTTTTAAAGGATCTGTAATTTTAACATTATTGTAAACCCCTCTGTAGGTCAGTGGAAGAGGACTTCTCGCCTTGGTCCTGCCCTCCTTATCCTTCATTATTATCCAAAGGCAATGTATTTTTTTTGGGAATGAAGCTAATGAAAGCAAAGTCCTAACAGTGAAAAAATGTAGTGAGAAGATGGGAAGAAAATAAATTAGAAAAACTCCACAGTGAAACAAAACTACTCAAATGTTTCTTCCTTGCCATTATGTTACAGACAAAAATTATATTACTTATGATGAAGGATCTTAGTAGGCTTGCAGCCTTTCTGACTACATTGTTAGGGCCTAGGCCCTAACAAAAACAAAAAACACGGGCTTTTTTTTACAGTATTACAGTAACTTAATCTGAAATGATTCTTTACAGTAAAGTGCATCAAAATTGGTATTCATTAATAGATCCTCCTTTAGATCCTATGTGGCCTTTTCATTCCTTTAATTTGACTGTATTCACATGAATAACCCAAACAAAGGGTCATGAAGAAAAACAACACTATATCACTATCTCACTTCTTAACTATATGGAGTTAACTGTTGTCTCACATATATTGTAATCTTGGGTCTCAGGCTTACACAGAAAACGTGAACATTTTTCTATATAATCTTCAGAGCACTGAAGGGTACTAAATAGTTCAGGGCAGGGGAATTTAACTCCCAATTGTGAATATTTCCTTATGGTCACCAAGTTGCTGTGGCAGGCAAGATCAAGTGTATAGAAAAAAGATGCAATTCTGTAAAATTATAATTATTCTGAAGAATGTTTTTTGGCTGTACTGTATGTACTTATGAATAAAAATAGTACTCAGGGAACCTTAGACTCGTTGTACCTTTGCTAGTGCTGAAGTTTGCTTATGCCAAAGCATAACTCGATGGTGGCCATATCAAGAAATATTTAGAGTTTTGTGATAGTCATAAGGTATCTGTTCTTTGTATAGCAGTTCATTAAAGCACTTAGCTGGATAAGTTCTTTTTCCTGTGGTTCTTACTTGTGTACTTGCACAACTATTTCTCAGTGAGAAATGTTAGATGTGTGATAGAAATCTGAATTTTAACTTGCATACTCTATCTGCAAATCATGATTTAATTAAATGGATTTTAGTTGCTGCATCTGTAACTACTATCTACATTTTATTTCTGCTACTGCTGTGTAAACTACAGTTTTTCTAGTAGAATCAATCAGTAATGGGACAAATGGGAGTAAAGTGTGTGTTGTGATCTTTCCCTGTCAGTCAGTCCTGTGTACTAGGAATATGATCTTTTTTGTTGCATATAATTTGCAATTCTCATGTGGCCTTCTATAAGTTTCTTAGAATTATAGCAATATACAGGTAAGCTGATTTTTAGAAAGCATTTTAAAAGGTGGTCATATTTGCTTTGCAGGTAATTGGTATCATAATTTACCTTTTTATTGTCTTTGAACTTTTCAGTTGATATTTATTTATCACATGCACCAGTATGGAGCTGATGGTGTTCAATCTTGTAGAACTAAAAATACAGGGTTGCTTTTGTTCCTGAAGAGAAAACAGAAATAATTCTCCTCAGATATCAGGTATCTTAGTGCTAACTACAGTCTAAGGAGTATTGACCTTTTTTGTTCTACCAGTTTTCTTTAATGGAGTTTGCTATTGATAGCTAATAGTGGGGTTTTTTTTGTTTGTTTGGAAGTTTTTTGTGGGTTTTTTGGTTGTGGTTAGTTTTAAGGTTTTTTGGTTTGGTTTTGGGTTTTTTTTGGTCAGGTTTTTTTTTTTTGGTCACTGTTTTGTTTTAATTTTGCTGGACTACATTACTGTCTTACTAAATCATTAAGGCTGGGGCCTGTATCCATGAACTTGATTTGTGCGCATGTGTTAGCAAAGAGAAAATGCTAATCAATTACACAAATTAGTTTGAGGACTTATTTGTTGCATTTCTTATAGTTAAATGACTTTCAGAAGGACGATTTTGACCAATGGTTAATATGGCAGGTATATTTTGATATGTCTTCTTTTAAATCTGCTTAAAAATTTTGAGGTAAGTTACTCAGTGACTGTAAATTATGGAAGAGGTAAGAAGCAGTGCTCCTGAAATAACAGTAAAAGACCTATGTATCAGGTGACTCACATCACTATGTATGATGAAGTAGCTGAGCACCGGGTTTTACTGCTTGCAATATTCTATTAAAACTACACCAGTAAAAGAGAGCCCTGCTCTGTGAGTTGAGGTATATATTTCACTACTGGTAACACATGCAAAATGCAGGAGATCAAATATTACAATGTGGAAATTAATATGTTTTGGTGATCTTCAGACAATGGTGGAACTGTGTCTATGGAAGTCTGGAGTTTCTGCTGTGAGCTTCCATAAAGCTTATTGGTCTTTCATGCAGCATGTCCATAAATCACTGAGGTTTAAATAGCACTGCCCTCTTGAACACCTTCTTACTTACCTTCAGAAAATTCTGTAGCATTTTAAATGTCACTTTACAACACTGTAAGTAATGCCTGCTCTAGAAACACTTGGAAGAGCCATTAAAGTTAAGGGTCTATCAGCATTTCATTATAAAACTTGATTTCAAGGGGTTCATAACTCAGCCATTTGAAAATGCATTTGACTGAAACTTGTTATGAGACACGTTGTGTTTTTTTAGTGTTGGACAAATTATTACAGGTGGTCATTTTACTTGTGGGAGGAAAAGTGGGCGAAGACTGGAGATGTAAGTAATTTTTCTGACAGAAGAGTATTTTTCTTACAGAAAACAACCTTTAAATATAGATATTTTATTTCCATGCAAAATGCATTTCTGATTAAGTACTTTGAAAGATCTTACCTGTCATATGAGCTTGCAGTTATCACACTCTCTATGTGCATCCTAAATGAATATGAAACTCTCTTTTCAAAGAGAATTTTAGGAGACCATTATTGCTTTTGGTTTCAGCAAATGGTAGTAGGTGCTTTGTGTAATGGAACACCAGATTGAACTTCTAAGTTAGGGCTTATAATGATTTTATTTATAAACCACATTTTTTTAAAAAAAGAAAATCTATCAAGCAACATCTTTATTGGCTGCCAAGGACCTCAGTGTTATACTTTGTTCACTACCTATCTGATTCTTGATAGGAGATTGAAGGGTGGCATTTGAAATACCCAGGCTGACTTTTTTGAGGACACCAGATCAGAAGTAACTTTGTGAAGAAATTAATTGACAGAGTTTTATGAAATCAAACAAAAATAAGCGAAACTTTTCTTACTGCTGTTGTATATATTTTATATAAAGTGCTGTAATACACATGTTTTTGGGAAGGCATGCAAAATGGAATAGTGGAAGAAACACCTTTGTTCTGAGGTGCTAGTAAACATTCTGAACGTCAGACATAAAACAGCACTTGAAATTCATCCGCAAACTTATTGAGAGTGGTTGTTAACCCAAGATGTAAGCACAATATACCTTCAGCTGAAAACACTGTTATGTGAGTAGGCTATTACAGTGTATGCCATTTTCAGTGTCAATTATTTGGAAATCTGCTGAAGGGTAGCACAAAAAGTCCTGATATGGGGATTCCTCACCTGAAGTATAAAGAAAAATTTCATTTTAATAAGATATTTAGCAGTACTATTACTTACGACTTTATGTTCTTTAATATGATATGTTGACAAATGACCCTGATTATGCATGAATGGGAAGCAATCTTTTATTTAGTTTGGTGTAAGCTGATTTAGAAGTTGTTTAGTATTCACTCTTTTCATTTGCTCTTTAAACTTAAAATCTGAGTAATTGCAGCTCAAAGCAGATATTTGATCTTTATGTATGAAAGTGAATCACTTAAAGTATACTATAAGGATTTTGCATTCCCTCATGGGGACCAAAGGAATGTGAAGGAGAAATGGTGACTTAAGTTGATCTGAATTTGTGTTTGAATTCAGTCAGCTGGCAGCAGAGCTGTAATTCAGTCAATAACATTTGGCCTTGTTTTGGCTTCCATAGAACATCCACATCTTACAAAATTAAAGCTTAGGGAGAGGCTTTGGTATGTGTTGTGTCTAATATGACTATTTGTAGGAAGTTTCTGGTAAATGGGAACATAGGCAGTCTTCACATCAGCTGGGACTCCATTCTGGATTGGGAAGATGTTTCATTTTCTCCTTTGTGCAGCATCAGAAGATAAAGTTCCACCACAAAATGATACAGATGTGTGGGTGGATGCATGTGTACATGTTTATATGTATTTCTAGATAGTATAAAGCTAAATTATGCATTGTGTAAATATATCTTGTTTGTATAATGCAAGTATTTTACTATCTTAACTCCTTTGTTGCTGAACTATTTTTATAGATGCCTCTGACCATTCACCCAGATTTAACTTTGAAGTCAGCACCCAAAAAGGTAGGAAAGAGAAGTCATTCCTTGCACATTAGAAATTGCTTATGGTTTTTCTGTACTGGTCTTATGTTTTTGGTAGTCCAATTGAAATCAACTCTTGTTTTCTCATTCATGTGTTCTATCTAACTGTCATTGTCATATTTTGCATTGATTACAGAGATTATCAAGGCTACAGAACAATGACCCCAGTTCTCTACCTGCCCCATATATCCCAGAGTCCTGTCAGTTTATAGACAGGCATTCAGTGTTTCTGCTTCACACAGCCTGTGGTGTTTCTGCACTGCACAGTCCAGCTGAACTTGAACATGAAATGTGTCATTGATTCTTGGTTAGGGAGATGCTCTAAATGACCTCCAGAAAGCTGTTTACGACTTCATCACCATGAACTCATTGTTTGCCTGTGAAGGGTGTATGTAAAGTGAGGCAGTAGGAACCAGATAAAATATAGGGTTTGACACGCGGTGCCTCAGCTGCCCGGGTGCCAAAGCCCACGGTCGAGAGCGGATTCTTCCCAAAGAGGGCTGCAGGCAGCAGCTCCTCTGAGGCACTCTGTCTGGCAGTGGCAGGCAGTGCAGCAGCAACAAAAAGGCAGATATAACTGGTGCAGGTGGAGGTGAAGGAACAGGGAGAGGCAGCAGAAGTCAGGTTCCAACCAGGTTTATTAATCCAGGGTTGAAGGGTGGACCCTTCAGACTCAGGAGCACAGATCACAAGAGCTTGAGCCTTAGGGGATCAATGCTTAAGAGCCCCGAACAGGGTTGTGCAGAGATTTTTATACAGCCACTAGCTCAGGGGAGGAGCAGGGAGTGGATCCAATGGGAACAACTTAGGGGAGTAACTGGGCAATGACAGACATAATCAGTAACAAATGGGAATCGAGGGAGGAGGGGATACATTTGAATTGTACAATCCAGGGTCGAGTAACTTGGAACTCTCTGGAAAAGGGGCAAAGGACTAAGGGAGATTGACATGTGGGGGGCAGGATTGTAAAAAGAAACTGGGGGAGGAGAACTGGGGATTTTATGGGAAAGTCCGTAAGGGTAGGGGTAACTGGAATGAACTAATTGAACTTATGAAAACTATAAAATCCAGCACAACAAGGATTGTCATGGTGTGGTTCAGGCTGCCTGTACACTGTGCCCTTCTGTAAGCTCCCCGAGTAGGGCAGTGCTCCGGTCAGCGGGTGAGTGGGCATGGGCTCGCAGCACACACAGCGGGATGGTAGCTGAATGAAAAGGCAGAGGCAGGAGAAGTCCTTGAATGGAGATCCCAGGTGAGGTTTATTAGCCTGCACTCTGAGGGGGTTCCAGGGACAAGAACAGAGGTGTGAGGGTGCACAGGGTTTTTAAACAGGGACTGAAGGGGCAGAGTTTAGGGACATGAACCAATGAGTGCAAAGGGTAGGCGGGAAGGAGGACGCAACCAGGGAAGATGAACAGGGGTACAAACCAACAGGGGTACAGGGGACAGAGAAGCAACTGGAAAGTGTCCTTGTACGGGAAACAGGGGGAAGGAATGGCCAACGGACCAGAACACCAATGGGGTAGCAGAACTCCAAACAGAACAATATAGGGAAAAACAGGGGCAAGGTTAGGATGGCTGTCCCTCTCACCTGGGCATGAATAAATCAATGGGCAGCAATATTCTCTAGATGGTGCCCCTCCAGGGCTCAGCCATCAGGGCAGGCCCACCGGCCTCCTCAAAAGGTATTGAAAACACAATGGTATTTCCATATTGACCTGCACTTCTACAAGGCTTTTCACATACTCAGAAACAGAGTTATGTACCTCTGTTGCCAAGTGAGTGAAAGACAAATTTTATTTATTTATTAAAAAAAAGAAATCTTACTGTAAATCATATTTGAATCCAGATCATGACAGCCAATGTATGCACGATATCAAGCAAGTGGCACAATTAACATTTTAGTGATGCTAGGTTAATATCCAGGGTCCAACTAAAGCTAATACTACTGTTGGGTACAAGGCTAGCAATAAATTTGAGGAAGAAGGACTTTAGAATTTCATAGGTTTATGACCAATGCAGTTGTAGCTTTGGAATACATTTTCTGACCTGGGGCTTCTGTTGCATTGATTGCCTTTGGTACCATTTTCTGAGTAATCCCAGAATCACAGAATATGTCTGTGCAAAAGTCATGAAAACCTGTAACAGATAACTAGTGATTTATCCTAGCAAAAACTTAACTGGTTGCTCTTAGTAAGCATACTTAAAAGTGAGATTACAGGCTTAGCAAAAACATGAATGCATTGCTAAATATATGTCAGCTGCTTAGTCTTTATAACTGTGATATTGCCACTGGCATTACAGCAGTGCCCCAGACAGAAAGCGTTATAAATTCCCCATTACACTAAATGTAAAGAGGTCTTTAGTGCTGACAGTGATTGCCCTTACATACACTTGCTTCGTAGCTCTTTCTCTTTTAGGAAGAGGGAAAAGAAGTAAAAAAAATGCTAATTCAGCAATCTGTTGTTGGTTATATGACATTATAGTTGTTCTCATTCTTACCCAGTGAGATTTTCCTCCCAGTGTTCAGAAAAGGCAGCTATAAAATATTTGATGCCTACCCTTCTAAACTTCTTTCTAAACTCTTACTCCTAAATTGTTAATGATTTTCTGTTCAGTCACCAGGCACTGAAATATCTTGGGCTGAGACTGTCCATTTTCTACTGTGGGTCTGGAAGTGATGTCATGCTCATCTGCCATGGGCTCCAGACTGGAGTGTCTGCTGACACTGAGGCTCCCCTAGTGCAAGACCACAGTACAATCTGACTGTATTTTTTTCCTGAAAAAGACAAAGGGGAATGGAAATATAACCAGTTTCCATGTATTAGTGGCTAGGACTGACATCGTTTCTGATCAGCAAATGTATAGAGGTGAAATACAGATTTAGGTGTCTGAAGTTATAATTGTCTTTGTGCCCTGGAAGGCAAGATGACCAGAAATAATAATGATAAATGCTCCATCATTGTCTTGGCATTGACTTATCCTCTGTAACACTGGAAGGGAAAAGACACATTAATTGCCTATAAGGATGACACAAGGGTAAAAATTTCCAATAACCAATGGCATATTCTTATCTATTCTGCTTTCCTTAGCAGTCTTAATTCATATTTAGAAGCTCTTAGTATGAAGATTCCCTTCTGAAACTGTACATATGAGGCAGTGCTTGGTCTTCAGCACCATTTACTCCCTCTGCAAATATCAAATTCCATTGACATGGAAGCTAAAGTCCCTGTGGCAATGACTCATTGTAGTTCCTGTTTTCCAGTACCTATAATTTTGCTGCCAGCTGTTTTAATCTGATCCTTAATTATAAGGTAAGTGTTTACACTCTGAAATGGAGCAACTCAATTATTATCTAACTCAAATCACTGAACAACCTTTACTGACATGCAAAACCGATCCATTTCTTTTTCATAAATCTTTTTCCTGATATTGAAGTGTAAAAAATGCCTGTAATATCTATCTACACTGTAATATCTATCTATCTATCTGAGTGAAATATCTGACTACTCTGGGTAAGTTCCCCTTTTTCTGTTATAAAAAAATCATCTGACTTCAGTTCAGACATTTATTTGTCAGCTAACAGTTATGCCCCATTTTCAGAAACATTAGGAACAGTCACAAATGGAAATCTGAGAATGCTGTAGAAAGATGAGGGAATGAAGTGTATTTATATTTTTCCTGTCCAGCATAAAATTGGAAATGCTTCAAGTCAACACTTTAAACAAAAACCCTCTGGAATGGTGATGTGCTCAGCAGCAGCTCAGGAAAGGTGCAAATGAAAATGTACCAGATGGTAGAAGTTGCTGAATACTGAATTTACTTCACTGCATGCATATGTATTCACAGTCATTCTATCATTTTATAAATAATGGAGGAAATTACTTATATTTCCTTACATAACACACCAAGAACATGGAATTGTCATTACATCATCCGACTTTCTGAGTGCAAAGTATTTTATAAAAACAAATGTGTCCATGGGAGACTCCCACTTAATATAGGCCCTTTTAAAGGATTTTCCAGCTGCTTTTACAGAAATACAAATATAAATATATATATATGGTTCTTTTAGTTTAAAGAAAACTGTAATTTATTAAAAATAAGGACAAACATAGGCAGTTAAGGTAGGAACAGAAGACTCAGTTCTCACTGTTAAAGATAAGACATGCACAGGATAATGCAAAATGGATAACGGCATGCATGACTTGCTGGGAAGATGACACAGATACATGAATGTGATATGTAGACAAAATGTACAAAGTCTTATATATCATCTATATACTTGACTCTCTTATTCAATGAATACTTCTAATTGTGGATCCAGAGAACTTATCCCTACTGTTTTTCTTGCCAAGTGAAGTACTTAAAAAATGTTAAGCCTTGGTAAGGTGCACTGTCTGTGCTGGAGAGGAAGACAAAAAACTTCAGGGACAAAATGTACTAAAATGCTCGAATTTCTTTTCATCCTTACTCAGATGGCATATCAGGAAGGTGGACAAAGCCCTGCTCCACATCAGGTATTTGCCTCTCTTTCTGCTCTGTGCACCCTGCTCACCCCTGAGACTCTTACCTCCTATGCCATTGCAGCTCCCAGGAGTGTAGGGAAACCAGAAGGAGGCCTCCCCATGACTTCTCCATCCTGAAGCTGTCAAGACGATGTTAGTGCAATAGGGACAAGTAGAAGCCCTAAAGAAAATGAGTTCAGATATTTATTTGACATCATCATTGTAGCTTTGGGCAAGTTGGCAGTTGGCAAAGGGGCTGACCTGTCTCCTCAGGATGGCTTTCTTTCCAAGGACCAAGGTGTCAGCTGGCACATGGTGTGGTCTGTTGCTTGAAGAGCTGCACTCAAGTGTAGCAGCCCTCCACTGCCAAAGGTGCTGGCTGCCCTCCCTGCAGAAGCCACAGACATTGCTTGGGGAGGTGAGCCTGCAGAAGTGTGAGTCTGGACAGGGTTACCAGTGACAAGCTCTGGGACAGCACAATGAGTGACAGTGTGCAGGTGAGAGCTTTCTGTCTGCTCCAAGATGCACCAGATCCAGCATCTTGCAACAGTGCTTGCACCCTGTTGCCCATAGCATGAGGAATAAAAAAGAAGAACTGGGAGTTTTGGCTCAGTCCCAGACCTACAATGCTGGTTTAAGTGGGACTTGGTGGGAAGTCCTGTGGCTGTAGTGGTGGGATGGACAGTTCTAGGCCCTTCAGGAGAGACACGCAGGGCAGGCAGGGCAGAGGGGTTGGACTGTACAGGGTTTGCAGCTGGGAGTGACATGGTTGAGTGTTGCAGTACAGGGGTTCGTCTGTGCCCCTGGCTGGACTGTCTAGCAAAGACCTCTGCCAATCAGGTGTAGTACACCTCACTGATGTAGGGACAACCCAGGAGATAACCCAATCCAATCAGATGGCAAGTTGGGAACTTCTGAATCAATCCCCCTTTAAAAGAAGCTTGCAGTCTCAATAAAGCAGTTCAGTTCCTTCTTTTGTTATTACACCACGAGGCTCGTCTCCTTTGTTTATCTCCTCCCAGACCTTACATCCACACATGGTGGAACCTGATGTGATTCCTAGCAGCCTTCTGGACTTTTTAATACCATGGGAGCATTCTTTTCGCAAGAAGACCCTGCAGCCTTGAAGGTATGGGAGACCCTTTTTCGGGCATATGGGGTGGACTATGATAAGCAAGGACTTTTAGATTTCCTGTTCTGGTCCAAGGACCACGGAATAGATACATCAGCAGAAAAAGCTTTGGACTTTAAAACATGGACGATAGCTAATGGTATCATCTCATATCATGCTAACAACAGTGACTATTCTGCTACAACAATAGTTAAACCCTGCCAGCTCGTATTAAATTTGATAAGATTAGAGAATGGATTTAGCTGGGATTTGGACCCCGAGGACGGGAGGTGGGACGACCCCCCACCTGGCCGGAGGGGACTTTCCCGCAATCACGCGGTTCTGAGCAGGTATTCCGCAATGATGCTGGCTCCCGGGGAAACCCCAGGGCTAACCCGCCAACCTGGGCAGCCCCGGCGGGCCACAGACCCCCCGGGGCCAGTGGGTGAGCGCCAATGGTCGACCACGTGGAAAACTGCACAATTCCGCATGCCTGGGAGACAGAGTGGGACAGTGCGCCCTGGCGCCACGTGGACCCAAATGCTGACTTCAGAGCAGCAGTGGGCGGTGGCGGCCCAGCCCCGGAGCGGGCCATAGCATGGCACGGGGACACCACAGCCTTGGTCTCGGTCTGGGCCCCGGGTGGGCAGGTCCCACTGAGAGGTGGCTCAATAGATTTCACAATCTCGCTGCACGGACCCGGGAACCTGAATACTGCGAACTGGTGTGCGCTGGGGAGCAGCGCGGGGGCCTTGTGCTGGTCCCGTGAGGCAGCACCAGCTTGGCACGAGCCACTGTGCTATGGCACGGTGCCGTGTGAGACAGCCGGGTGGAGTGGCACGTTCCACAGCGCTGAGCGGCGCGGCATGGCCAGCAGCTCCGGTGTTACCCCAGCATGTGGGGACGGTGTGGGCTCGGCCGTGGCCGTGCTGCAACGACGGGGCCACGGCACGATGTGGCGTGGGCCAGCAGAGCGATGCGGGACCGGGGCAGTTCCAGTTTCACTCCTGGGCGGCGGCTGCAGCACCGCCCTGGTGTATGGGAGTGGCAGGGGCTCAGGTACTGGCCGTGCTGCTGCAGCAGACCTCGGCATGGGTTGCTACAAGGGCAGTGGCAGCAGAGCAACAACAAACACAGCCGTGGAGCGGGGCGGGGACGCAGAGCCAAGCAGTGTACATTGGAGTGGCAGCGCGGCGGCGGCCGCGGCCATGGAGTGGAGTGCGGTGCGCGAGACCGGTGGCACTGCCCTGGCCAGTGACCCAGCGTGGAGCTGCCCAGTCCCAATCCCTGTGCCAGGCAGGAGGTCTGCCCCGGCGCCGCCCTGCGCCAACGTGACCCCACTGGGCCGGGTCTATGGGCAACATAGCGCCGGAGCATCCCCAGAGAGTTGGCTGGAGTCACGCGACTCCTCTGCCATGGGCCATATGGTCCAGTTCTCGGGGGACCGCCATCTTCGCCTTGGGGCATGGTTTCACCTCAAACCCCACCTAGGGGGGTGGAACCACGTCCCCGGACAAGCCCAGAAAAGGAGCACCACCCGCTTTGACCCCACCCCAGTACATCATGTCATCACCACACTGGGACGTGACCCTGCCTATGACCCCACCTATGGGGGATGTGGACATTTCCCCGGAGCGGCCTACATGGAGCGGGGCACTGCCTCTGACCCTGCCTAGGGGGGTGGTGCCACACTCCTGGACCAACCCCACTGGGATCTGACCCCACCTCTGACCCCNCCCTGGGACCTGCCCCCCCCTCGGACCCCGCCTCTAGGGGCGGGGCCACACCCCCAGATCAACCTCCATGGAGTGGGACTCCACCTCACACCCCGCCTCGGGAGGGCGGAGTCCCAACTCCGGACTGACTTTCAAGGGGTGTGACTTCAAG
>WEKY01029325.1:19774-30517 GCA_013390045.1 Picathartes gymnocephalus | reverse complement strand
ATGCCATTTTCTCAGGACCACAATGAATTTAATTGAACTGAACAGAAGAGAATACTTCAGTTAGAAGGGACCTACAGCAACCATCTAGTCCAGCTTCTTAAATTGCATGCAATCACTTAGGACCAAGGAGATGTTTTTGGCCTGAAAGGAATAAAATTGCTAGTGACTTTTTCTGACCATCTTAAGGTGATTTAGAAAAAATCAAACCAGAAAATTTTCAAATTTTCTTCCTCTCTTCTTCCCTGTGTTGACTTATAAATTCCTACTGAGTGNCTTATAAATTCCTACTGAGTGGAATATATTATCAGCTATTTAACCCTGCCAAGAAACCATATCAATCAATAGCATAAATGTCTTACTGTATATTTTTTTTTATTGTAAGTAAGCTTTATGGCAGAATTCCTGTGGACATTCATCTTGTAGATAATGATACATAGTACATAGTGTCCTGAAGCATTTTAAGCATAAATCTGCTCCCTTTCTCCCCTCTAAGAAGGTGAAAATTTAAGAGGGGAATCAGAGAGTTATGCTTGTTTTTTAAAATGTTTTTAAAAACAAGGTGGAATTTGAAGGATTCTTATTCTCATAAACAAGAAAAGGCAAAAAGCTTTTAAAATTGTCTCATAGGGCACATTTGAAAACTATACAAGTAAACTGCCATTATCTATACATTAGGATAACTTGTGCTTTACAGTCCTTTCTGTCTATTTGCTGTGCAAACTGCTTAGGAGCAGAATAAACCATAAGCTCCAGGAGCCAATCTGCCACTGTTGTCTGTTTATGAAGTCTGATAGAATTTACATGGGCTGGCAGACAAAATTGCCCTTTGCATGCTTTGTTTCTAGGGCAGTTTGGAAGTATGGTCCAAGTTTTATAAAATAATGATAATTACACAATACACCAAGCACAAATAACAGATTTTCTAAGGCCTTTTCTAAGCAAGTTAAGTCTGTGGACAAATAGAAGACAACAGGTAATATTTAAAAGAAAAAGAAAACCAAGCCATTTATGCATCAAAGTTAAAGTGGGTCACTGCAACATAAAGTACATTTTCAGTGGATACAAATTTAGCCGCTCTCTGCAGCATTATGCATGACAGCTGTCTTGTGATATTTCAAGTATAGAACAGGTCCCTGGAGAGACCATATAATTTATAATGGACTATCCATAATGAACCGTAGCAGTCAGAAAAGGACCTGGATCCAATGCAATAAGGAATGGTGGTCTACTTGTCTTATAGGAACATCATCTTGAAGATCTCACTTATCTGGGATCAGACAGGAACAGTGGGGAGTTCAGTTTGTTGGTTGCTAGAAAGCAAAAAGCCAAAAAAGAAAATCTCCTGTTTGTCTAAGTAAGAACTTAAAATAAAGAAAAAAATACAAAGGATCACAATACACTTTTCCAGAAGACGAATAACTAGCAACCCTTTCATCCAAGTGCACGGCAAATGCCTTTCTGCCGTTTGTGCTGGCAGTGCTTTCTTGTAATTGGTGCAGTAACAAAATCCAGTGATACCTGCAGGGCCAAGGGCTCTGCCTTCCTCAGCTGTGCTGCAAATTAATTAGGCCCCAGCAGTCTACAAAGGCACTCTTTATTTGTGATGTATCTGTTACTTCATTATTTCACACAGCCCTTGCAGGTAGACTGCGGGTGTCTGTTTGCTCTGTTCATGGCTACCAGGGACTGATACCTAACAGCCTGCACAGAGTATGGGGAACGATAAGCAGATTAAGGGTGCTCTTTTCCAAAACACAAGGACATATTTAGCATGTCCATTCAGTGCAGTGGTCTGCACACCTTGTAATTAATTAAAATGTAGGTTAACCTCTTGCTTTTCAAGGCCTGAATACTTCATTTCTATATCCTAATTTCTTACAAGCCTTGATGATACGAGGAATTATTAAAGATATTAACACAATGAGATTTTCACTTAACATTCTCCCATTCTGTCACTCGTTCCTTCAAAATAATAGTAACAAAGTGCTTTAGTTACATAATGCTTTGCAATTGTCCATGATATAATTAAGGCACGGGTATAACAATACCATTAATGTGATACTTAACATCTAATTGAACAATAGTTGAGGTTAAGTGTCCAGGAGAGAAGAAGGGGGATGCTACACAGGATGCAAACCTGAGGCAAATCCCAATCTGATAGCAGGCTTACTGTCTATCAAACAAATGTTTTTGGAAATCCCAGAACTTCTTTTCAAATTCACAATATGCAAAAGCTATTGTAATCTTAATTAATTCCTCATAGCAAAGTCTGAGTGCTTGCACACAATTGTCATCCTCTTTCAGAGCTGAGTCTCAAACACAGAATGTAGCAAGAGGAATTCTGCCTCTGCTAAAGAATGATGCAGGGGTATTACAGTTTGGCTTTTTATATTTTCCAATATCCATATCATTCTGTTTCATTAGAATTAAACAAGTCACTTTAATTCTAGCAGAAATGAACAAAGCCAATTCTTCTCAGCAGTGTACAGATTTTGCATAAAGTGTAGTTTCTATTTCAGCAACATGCATGAGTTCTTGCAAAATCTAGGCAAAGCATTTTCATTTACAGGGCAACAGATTTGTCTTATCTCAGTTTTTAAAGGAGAAAGTTCTTCCCCCCCCCTCCTCCATTGATACAACCACTCAAATGTTTCTCAGGGTGTGCACAACAAACAGAAATGTGTGCTTAACACTTTTCGAAATCCTTTGGGCAGAGTAAAGGGAGCAGGATTTGGTATTTGCTTTCAAGTATTGTCAAATGTAAAATACACATCTGGGGAAAATATAAGGATTTGGATGCTGGACATCCTTTCCTTTCATCAACACTGGGAGCTATTACCTCATGTCACTTTCCTGTAAGCAATCCGAAATGGGAAAACCCAGGTGATGGATGGCTGGACTGCAGTTAAAAGACAGAGAAGCATGTTATGCCAGAGGAGCAGGTAGTATTTGCTTTAAAATCTTACAGCATGAGTGAGGAAATGACTTTTACTTTTCATCTGCCTGTCCTTCCCATTTTTTCATTTCTTCCTTTTGTCTGGACTCATAGAAAGATCTCCCCCTGCCTCCTTCTCTCAACTAGTTTGAGTGCCAAACCTTTTCAGTAAACACATTGCTTTGGGTAGTAATGAAGGCAAATAAATAATGCTTAACCTTTCTTAAAGAGATCTAGAGACCTTTCCAAAAGCAATTAAGGTTTATATTTTTCACTGGAATCAGCCAAAGTCATCATGCTAAATTTCCAAACTTGTCTAAGAAAGAAAACATTAAAATTGAGGATGGGGAAGGGGAAAAAAAGAAGTTTGTCCTTCCTAGTCTTAAAACCTTCTAATTTTAAACTATGCTGTGAGTGGGAGAAAAAAGAAGAAAATGAATTAGGTGATGCAGGTGGCACTTTGTGGCTGCTTGAGAGAATGGGAGGGAATGGGCTGGATTTCCCTACAGTGGTTTTTTGTTGTTGTTGGTTGGTTGGGTTTTTTGTTGTTGTTGTTGTTTTTGGTTTTTTTCCCCCTTTCCCCCTTTTTCTGTCCATCAGTTGTTTTTACTGTCTGTTTGGCACATATTTCCAATTCAGATATCTTTTGAATGATGACTAACAACAGCAGCAAGAAAAATGCCTCAATTTTTCATAACCTAAAACACAGAAGCACATCAAAACCAACCCAATTTGTCTGCAAATCTTACAGATAAATCTTGCTGTCTTGGCATGTAGGTTTTGATCTGTTTATTATCCACATTCCTTCTCCTGTCAATGTCTTCTCACCTGGAGAAACAATTTCTTTACGTGACACAGAAGTGGAAATATAACCCTCAGTAATGGAACTTCACTGACCCTACCATGACCACATTAGCTTTTGTGCTGTGGGTTTATCACTGCACATCTTGCCCTTTTTGCTTCTGTCAAAGAGCACATGACAGGACTTCATGTCCTGTGTGATATTACACTCCTGTGCTTGCCTGCAATGTCTCTTCACAGCACCTTCATAAGCAACAACGCCATGAAATTTCAACAAAGGCTTGAAGATTAAAGACTGACACGATTGGTCAGATTCTTCAGAAGAGATTGTTGGGAACATTTAACAAGGAGATCTCAAAGGTCACAGTCCAGTTTCATGTGGGCTTAGAAAGCAGCAGACTTCAGACCAAGCTGAGAAATGTGAGTACGTGTGATCATAAATGCCCAAAGTTATACACAGAGCTCTACTGAAGTCCCATCCGAAAACAAAACAGCACCAAGACAAAAGATGTGCAGTTTAGACAATTTAGATTTAAAGCGTTCGTAAGGGAACCTAAGCAAGTTTTGTTTCTTTCCTTGGCTATACTTTTTCTAAAAAAGAGAAAATTTTTAAGAAGTGGTCTCAGCTGGAAGCATGCTCTTAGCCATTAGAGTGCCAAAATGAGTGCTGTATGTCAGCTCTGACAAGCTGTCAGAAAAAGAGAAAAAATACTTCTGTTCCAAGAATAAGATGAATTCAAAAGTTTTGCCCTAACATTGAAACAAGCACTCTACCTCTCCCCAGAAAACCTGGCCCAGAGTCTCAGCCAAGGGAAGCACATCTCCTTTTGTATAGGCAATTTTCATCACTTGAATAGCCAGCCCACATTTCTTGACATGACCATCTGTTTTGTTTTTTTTTTTAAATATATCCCTTGATTAGATTCACATGAACACCATAATAAATGAGTCATTTGAGATATTCCTCAAGAATAACAAGCATTATGAATTAATAATGTCATGCTGGTCATTAATTTTGATAACCACAGAATTTATGTTAGTGAACGTACTTGCTATGAAGTTATAATGTTGCATTTATTTATATGCTGCAGTTACAATGTGTTATATGCCAGTTCCCATTATTTCACTTTCACAGTTGCTCAGTATTTGACAGGTGCATAATTTCATTCTTTAAAATACTGATTTTCCTTTTATTAATTAAGAACTGTGATGTTAGATAATTTCTCATGTTTTGTTAATTTTAGATTATCAAGATATATTCAACAGTGCAATTTACCCATAAGAAGTCGCTATTAAGGTTTCTAATTTGCAATCTAGTAAAGTGAATGAAGGAGAAGTCATGTTACACGTCATTAAGTTTTAAAACTCAGAGTAAACGAAATTAATTTTTCAAATACCCTATAGTACTAACCTTATTTTTGTGCCAGTCGATTTGATATAACTCCTGTTAGGATGTGATAACATAAAATACATTTATAAACATAGACAAGTGAAATAGCAGATAGATATTTTTGATTTGGAAATGATACTCACCAATATCAATATTTTTAGTCTCTGAAACCATGAACTGGTCTTAAAGTTGAAATCCTTTGCTTCCTAGCTTGTAATAATCTCGAAAATAGGGGCGGGCAACTGTATATCACAGAGTTGTAACAAAGCAACCGTGCTGACATTTCAGTCTTAGAACTTTGCTCTCCTTTTCAGAAACTTCAGAGGAAGATGTGATATTTTAAACAATGAGGGAAGTCATATTTGAGCTTTCCTTAACAGTCTGGAATATTTTACTTCTCATGTTCTGTGTCTCCTGACACAGAGTCAGCATCCTGCACCCAGCAGCTCCTTACCTCAGAACCATCTGTAAGACCCAAGTTTTCCCATCTGCAACCTCTGCTCTTTCTCTGCAGAACTGGTGCCTTTTATCCACAGAAAAGAGACACAACAGATCAGTCATTAAAGCAGTGCTGTTGTGGGGCTGGTACAGAGAATAGCCAGGTGGACAACTTCAAAAGGAATTACCCACTGCTGTCTGTATTTCCAGACAAAAATGAGAATTTGGCAGTTTTAGCCTTTGGCAGCCTTTTGTCTGATGGCCATTTGTTCCCTTTTCTGGTGCTCCATCTGCTCCCCCTGGTTGGATCAGCCAAAGAATCAACTGCAGGGATGTGCAGTTAAAGCTACCAATAAACACCCTGTGGTATCCCCCATGTAGTAATACATGGGGTTTGGAAACAGCTGTGGATTTCCTTCTGTTAAAGCTGGGACACCAGAGAACTAGAAAAACTAATAGACGTGGACTGTTCACTCAGCACAGCCAGCAAGGAAGTTTTAAGTCTGAAGTATAGTTAAGGCTCAAGATTCCACTAAGACAGAAAGAAACAGCAAAACCAGACCTGTATGAGTGGACATTTTACTTCTTTGGAGCAGAACACAAGACCCAACTTGTAATTCTTGCTATGACCCTGTCCAAAGCAGTTAGAGCCTCTCATGACCATGCCTGACTGCTCTCTCCTTTTCTCACCTTGAAATATTTTTCAACTGAACCACTCCAACAGGAAAGTCTCCTAAATCCACCATTCTGAAAGGGACAATAACTTGTCATCCAGAATCTCTCCTGTCAGATGCTAAGTAGGAAGAGGAAGGAACAAATCTTGGGACTTCCATATCTGAAGTCCACATATACAGATTTAAGACCATTTACTGTAAAAGGAAATACCATTCCCCCTGCAAACAGACCCTTCCATATTTCTGTAAGGACACCAGCAACTCACCATCAGTAAGAGATTCACAGGAGTTGAGGCTGAGCAGGCGTTACTGAACTTCAGAGATTTTTCATCTGTTCCCCCTCCTCTCAGCATTTCCTTACTGACCAACCCCAGGCTTCTCACTGTACATTGCTTACACTCCCCAGACACTCAAGACCCCCAAGGGCTGCACAGGCGAAAAACCATGTTATGGTTGCCCCTTCCCATCCTACACCTACGTTTCAGGTGCCTCAACACCCAACTTCTGAGTCCCTTTCTTACCCAAACTCAGAGTTATTCACTTCAGATGAGAACTGAAATCTGCAGCTTTGAGAAAAGAGCCTGCCCAACATAACACAACTACATGTACATATTTTAGGTTTTCTTTATTTATATTTTTAAATTCAAGAATTACACACTAGCCAACATTATTATATATTTACATGCTGAAACTGGCTGCAATAATTTTAAATTCAAGAAAATATCTCTTATGTGCTACTCATTTACAATCATCATTTTACTACCTCATATATCCCAGAGGTTAGCAGTCCTTTTGAGAAAGACATGAAGATCTGATGCAATGATATCCACTAGTATTTTGCATTTTCTAGCCATTGGAAAATGTGCATTATGTGCATATAAGAAAGGCTACAAGGTCATTAGTAAGGCTGATGATTCCTACATTATGAAATAAATAGTACTAAGTAAAAGATAACTCAGAACTGTGCAAAGACAGTACTAACAGAACCATTTAAACACCCATGCCAATAAAAACGTGATAGAAGTCAAATCATAAGCAGTTTGTCAGAATTAATAATGTTTCAAATGCTTGTTTTATCTTCAACTGAAAGTAACAGGACAGACCATGAACCATACAGCCTGGTGAGTATCTGCCAAATGACAGGAACAGTGAAAACATACAAAATGCTATCAAATTGGAATAGATGACCTCATGTCTGAAAAGCATTAAAAAAATACAACCCTTAATATGAAAGTAGAGGTGAGATTTTTCATCATTTAAGTTTCATTTTTTGTCAAAGCACTTACAAAGAAAATACTTTTATATTTATGAAATGCTAGTGTTGCATATTCTTGTAGAGATGATCTATTTCAATTTTATATAATGGATATTTAAATTATCAGTATTTTTACAAAGTAGAATAGGGCAGTCTTTTTGATCAACAACATTCCATTTGCTTCTTAAAAATTTAGACAAAGTTCCTAGTGCATTTTACTAAACTTTACCTTTGGTGTTAAGCAGTGACTTTTTTAGATTTCCCTTTTAAACAATTTCTGGAGTGAAGATTCTTTGGCTTTGGGGGACTATGCTATCTAACCACAGTCAAACATCCTGGGTTTTTTTTTTTTTTTAAAGAAAAATATAAGCCTGCTATTAGATACCATAAGAGACAGATTTCAGAATCAGACAGATGCAATATGCAGGCTTCTGTAATCAAATTGCCAACAGCTGAATTCTCACTTACCCTGGATGCCTTCACCTCTCCACTCACTGGAGCAACACAAAGGTGCCTTTTGGTAAATGAAAACCAGGCCCTGCTTGTTTTGGCTAATCTGAGTACCGAGTGCGTGCCCTGAACGTTTTAACCATACAAAAGAATCAGCTGTGCCAGCAGGAACATTGCCACGGTGGCTATTTTATGCTACAGCACTTCCTGCACTATTTTATATCTGGAGTCCAAATCTGTTTATGCAAAAAGGGTGTTTAAATTACTCTGCTAGAGCACTGCAATTATTGTACTTAGTAAAAAAAAAAAAAAAGTCACTAAACAAATACTGTATCTATTGACTGCTCATTTACAGCTTATTTAATTATTTACATAATTTTAGGACACATTAACCTAAACCATAAGTAGAATTAGCTTTTTGCCTTACCATAAAGTACAAATTAGAAGTTAAAAATGTTTAAGAAATCTGATAATATTTACACACGTTCAGCTTAAGTTATGGTTGCTCACATTGTATGTTCTATGTACACATAGCAAAATGTTTTGATCACTACTGATATAGTATTGTACCCTGGCCATCCCACCCTAGATTATTTTCTAGAAATAATTACTATTTTTGCCTTTTTTTTTCTTGGTTCCCTAAGGAATTCGTTGGTATTGAAAACTTACTAGTGGACAATGCTGTTATAAAAAGAGAGAGAAGAAATAGGCAAGCAATGTGAGGACTAGTCTAATTCCAGATGCAAGGAGGTACAGTACTATCATCATGTCAAAGGGTGCAATGCTCCATACGAATCATAAGCATTGATCTGCTGATATAGAAATGCCCAGTTACCCTGTAGAGTAAGTTGTTTGGTTTTTTTCTAAATACATTAGTCTTTTTTTTTTTTTCCTCAAAAATATATTCATACACTGGTTGATGGTAGAAACAAAACTATTATTAGCTTATTCCTTTAACACACCAACATGTGAATGTGTGTGCATATATATATATATATACTCAGCACGTGTATATATACACACATATGTCCATACAGACATTTGGGGGTATGTCCATATGCACATACAGTTGGAAAATGTTTCACATCCGTTCATTTATGTTTAGCACTGTGTTATAGGACTGGAACACAGTCTAATAATTATAGTGAAAACTAATTGAGGTTTAATTTTAATGCATGTTCTTCTGAAATAAATAGGATATTTTCCCCAGGTGTAAGACCACCACTCATTTTCTCTGCTTTGTGCTTTTGTACCTTACAGATTTTATGTCTTTTTTATTAGAATGTAAGAACTCTCTGAAGAACTCTGCTACATGCTGTTATCTAGGACTCTGTTTTCCTCCCCTGGGAATGAGAAAAGAAATGGTCACGATGTCATTGCTTGAGTCTTTCTTCCCAGTCATTGAACTGCGATAGGATAGAAACATAACATTCCTTATGCAAACACAGAAATATGTTGCATGAATTTTCAGTTCTGAAAATGTGTTTCATACTTACTAGCAGTCATGTACAGTATATATTTACAGATTGATCTCAAAGATTTCATTAAAACTGTGCCATGTTATAGTCATAATTCCCCCATGAATTTCACAAAGATGAAAAACACCTTAATTGCTGGCTATTATGTCTAATAGAACAATAAAATGTGCAACTATAATTATATTACAAGTTTTATCTAAATTATTAACTTCGCTATTTTGTTTACTGAAACCAACAACAATTAACATGATTAAAAAGATCTAGAATATTCATTTTCGGTCAATTCTAAAGTAAAAGCAAATTTATTCTAGTTTACTTGGAGGGTGACGCACATAGCAAACCCCATATGTCATAGATGTTGGCATCATTCCCACTTTCACTCAAGTATCTCAGGAGTAAGTGCTTACCTTGGGCTCGAGTTACGCTTTTTTCCTTGATAGTGCCTTACCAGCCTTTCTCACCCCCATCTTTTTATATCACAGTGTTAAGCCTTAGTACAAAATGGTAGAATCTTTCTCTGTCACTAATTTTATACATCACATTAATAGCCAGAAGGACATAGTAAAATCAAAAGTACTCCTTCCCCACAGATAATTTATCTTTCCTAGTGACACCTGAGCAGAAACCAAACATTTTCTTTCACTCTCTGAATAGCAGCATCAGAGAGTATTATGGCTTGTACTGTAGCTTCAGAAAAGTGAATGTGCAGTTCCAGGATTCGATCTCTGTGGTTTTTGTAATAGCTGAAGCAGCTACCAATGCAGAGAGTCAACACATTCCCTGTAAGGTTTTATATTTGATGTGTATCAACCACAGACAGGCTGTGAGCTCCCTGCAGTCACACTCTGCTTCTGTGAAACAAAAAAAAGGAGCTGGCAGCAATTTCTGAAATGAAAGAAAAGCTTGTACAGAAGAATACTATAAGACTGCTTTCATTTAGGATAGTTAATACCGTTTTAAAAGAACAGACTTCGAAAAGAAATACTGAATTTTAATGTGGCTCCATTTCCTAAAATTGGGAAAAAATTCCAACGTGACTCATACCTATCAGCTGAAATCCCAAGTGCATCTACAAAGGTTATTGTGTTATGCATGAAATGCAGTCACAAATTAAGTATGTGAAAAAAGAGCAAAATTTTGACTTGGAAAGTTAATCACATGAGGAAAACCTGTCTCTACATATTGCAGAGTCTGAGCCTGGAGGCAGTGTGTGAATGTACACAACTTCCTGGCAGCTAGGGTGTACTGCAAATCCCATCACAGGCTCTGTAATGATCCTCTTCTATTTGAACCAGAAATAAGCATATGAAGTGCTCAAAAAA
>WEKY01029325.1:0-19732 GCA_013390045.1 Picathartes gymnocephalus | reverse complement strand
AAAAAAAAAAAAAAGTCAGAATATTTCCCTATTAGTTCCCATAAATATTCTCCTCCTATTACTGTCAAATGGGGGGCAGGGGGGGAAAGGAACGACAAAAAGAAAACCACAGAAACTTGTAAGAAAATTACTCTTTTAAAGTAAGAACAAAAAAATATTTAAAAAATACTTCATGAAAAATATTCTAAAGAATTTTTTTAGTACCCTGAAAAAACTATTATATTCTCTAGTTTCTTTCAAAAATTTGTACATAGATGAGAGGTAGTATGGATGCAACACATGTGGCTTTTGCTTCTTGAAACATTGTGTCATACAATATTGGGGATCTGATCTAGTAAAATCTATCAAGAATTTTTACTTTTCATACAGTTCTTGTGACTGCCATTTTCATTACAAAAAAAGTTCCGCAGTAGAATAAGTGACAAAATTTTTTTAGTCTAAATTATTTTTTGTATTCTATTTTACCGGTAAAAATAAAGCTTAATGGAATGAAAAAAACTCAACCTTTTAATTCAAGAAGTTCCCCAAAGAAAAACTGAAATTTTGTAGTTTTTCAATGGAAATCACCCTAAAGCAGGAAACATTCAAGAGTGTACTTAACCTCTTAAAGTGATTGCTATGAATCTCTTTCCTTTAGAACAGTGCTTTAAGGAAAACAAAAAATGGAATGGTATTGCCTAATCCAGACTGAGAAGACACCCTGTCAGTACCTCTTGTACAGAAATACATGTGCTCAGATCTTGACTACTGAAGGAGGTACAGAACCTTTAACCAACAGCAGGAAGCATAATGCTGGAAAGATGAAGACTTGGAAGAAATCACACAACTCCACATGATTACTTCACATGAAGGTGTGTACAACTGACAACATTCATCTGCACTGTGTGTATATATATATATATATATATGTGTATATACATACACACACTTCTGTGTATATGTAGCCTCCTGTCTCCTTGCCCCTGCACTTTGTGATTGCTCTCTCACTCTCCCTGCCCTAGACAAAGGCAGGGCACCACTGGTTTCCTTCAGCCATCTACAGAATTACGATTTGGGCAACCAATTTTGGCACTTTGGACAGATTCCCTTTCCCCAACACAACCCAGCAGCATCTACCCATTCAGTGCTGATGCTTTTTTATACAGTCCCTACATTCCTCTATTGATCCCAAACACAGTCACTGTGACTGTGAGCATACGTTCTCTCTTTTAAATACAAACAAAACTAGTGCTTCTTGCTTCGGCTTCTGTGCAAACACCCAACCCCAATATTATCAGTCAAAGGTTCAGTTCTTTCAATAAATAAAAGGAAATACCTGAATATGGTTGGGAAACCTCTGACCATCATCATCTTGGAAAGATGATAGGCACTACTTGTTTTCAAGTTTACACGTTTAAAAAATAAAGTGTATATGTTTCATAAGCATGATAATTCAGTACACTCTCTTAAGTGCATATACATGCCTCAGATATGCAGTTTCCCTAGAATGGCATGTACTGCTGTTGAAATTAAAACTTGTCTCTCAAATGCTGCTCTTTGTACCACTAAACTCAATTGGCCATTAAAAAAAAAAAGAAAAAAAAAAAAAAAAAGACCGAGGGACAATGAGACAGAAGTGATTTTCAAAACCCAATTTGCCTTTACACTCAAAATGCACTTATATTTTGATAAGGGGATAGGTCCATACTGCAACTTAACATATATATGGTTTAGCAGATACAACCAAAATGTTATAAAAACAGACCATAGAGTGGGCCAGCAACTAAGGTGTTTTAAAATAACTTTTTGTCCTGAATAGAATTTTTCCAAGTCCCACTTTTGGCTGTACAACCGATTTGAAGAGAAATCCAGTTCTTGCTTCTTGCGTGGCTTTGTTTCTTAGTTCACATAGTAAAGCCAATAGACAATATTGAAGAAGGAAAAAACAACAGGGAAGAATATGCGAGACCATCGATCTATGGCATTTACATCAGTCAAGTCAGGGATGGTGATTTTCAGTTGGGATGCACGTCTCCGTAGCCTGCTTTTCTTCTGTGCCACGTGTCGCTCCAGGGCGTTGCGGCCGAAGCTGTGTCTGGGCAAACCGGCTTTCCGGTACTGGATGCTTGAAGTGTCATAGGCCAGCATTGTGCTCCTAGGGTCCCCAAGCCCCATCACAGCCTCGGAGGCAGCCATCTCGTTTTTAATTTCAAGTGTGCTCAACAAAATATTTTCATGTGGATCCATCTGTAAAAAATAAGAAAGCAGATTTAGGAGGAGAGAAGGGAAGCCCAGTCAGTTGCAAACTGAAGCCATGCTGATAAGGGCCATATCTAGCATTACTAATTTATTGGATGTCAGCCTAAAAGACCTTAAGCATAGCTGTGATTATATTTATTGTCGTTTATTTGTGAGCTTAAGGAGAAACAGGGCTAGTATATTATAATGCAATAAATGGTATTTCCCTAGACCCAATGTTCAGCGAGCACAAGCAATACCTGGGAACAGAGAACACGCTCAGCTCCTGAAAGTGGGATTCTGCCACTGGGTAGGTTATCTGGGGCAAATATTGAACTTTTCAGGGGTTTTGGAAGGAAATCAAATGGAAAAAGATTTGCTTTGTTTTGGTTTTTCTTCTTTCAAATGAAATCTTTGGCTCTGACATAAACTTCCATTATTTGCGAGGTCTCTCTGCCTCCATGAATGAGGTACAGAGCACTGCACAAGAGAACGCACATTTTAGGTCCTCATATTCCAAATACCAGTGCTGGTTATGTGGGGAAAGGCAATGGCATAGTCTAACTCTAGCTATGTGGAAACTCCATGCCCCAGTACTAATAAATTTCGTAAATACAGTGCATGCTGTGGAGACCTCACTGCTGGAATAGCAGCGATCTGCAATTTCAAGCAAGGAAAAAGATATGTAGAATGTAATCACATCAAATGTACATTGAGCAGTTGTTTCAATGGGTAGATTTAGCTACTACGCATTTTCAAAGGCAATTCAGTGAAAAACATCTTAAAGCAATTTTGTAAAGAAACCCCTTAGACAATCAAGAGGATTTCAAAGATAAAGAACTAAATTCCACTCTTAGGCAATCTGGAGTAGATCTGGAGCACGGTAGGAGATTTTAAAAAGATTCCATTTATAGAAAACAAATAAAAGTTGTTTAGAAAGTTCTAATTCCTCTCAGGCTTCCCTCTAAGCATGTATTTTGAATTGTGTGATAACAGATTATAATTAATTAAACGTACTTAAAAAACAATAATAGTTAGTGAGAAGCTAATTAATTACACTGAATTAGTGATGGTAGTGCAGATATACTCCAGGCCAAATAAGAGAAAAAACTGTCCCAGAGCTCCTTTAAGAATAACTCAGCCACATTTTGCATTTATCATATACAGAATATATTCTACAATTATTACTCAAAGTGCAAAAACTGTGACTTTTGTGGATTTCTAAACAATAACAGGGTATTAGTGTATTCTGTAATATTTAGAAACTAGCTGTCAGCAGCAGGTACCTCCCCGCACTGCCCAGTGCAGACTGTATTTGCCATTATTGAACTCCCTATGTAATATTGACCATGGCAAGGTGAGAGAACTGGGTTTAAACCCGTTGCTTTTTAGTAGCACCTCCTGCACAGTGTTGTGAACTGAGAAGTCAGATGCCCATGAAGGTACTTTGGACCTACTGAAACACTGTCATTTGAGTGATTACATCTCTTCAAGCGATGCACAAAAACTGGTGTTGCTGAGATGTCCGATTTCCCTCTCTCTCACTTTTTCCCCTGATCTCTGTGAGTTTGCACCCCTCTAGTTCCATTATATTTTAGTTTTAAATCAAATATCACGACTCAATGTGAAACAGCCAAAATCTTTCATTTTTTTTGCTTCTCATCAAAGCCACATGAAATTTTTGCAATTCCTAGCATGTTAGGGAAATCAATCTTTAGTTGAAAAGCACTGGAAAAATGCGAAAGTTGAGCTGGAACTCAAGAAAAATTCCTTTAAGAATTCTGTTGCATGACACTGAGCATAATGAGGGAACACTGTTTCTATCCAGGAGGGCCATCAAATCAGTTCTCATCTGCATCGGACCAAACTAAGGTAAAAGTCGTATTCTGCTATTGTAGTATCAACAAAAGCATATATCTGCTTATAAAAAAGCTTTCAAATAGATCTATGAAACTTCTCAAGATGGATTTCAAACATTATTTTCTAATGAGTGTATTTATTTAGAAAATTATTTTGTGATTTTTGGGGTAAAATGAAAGTGGACTCATTTTTGTTATTAGGTCTCAGACTAATCATAAGATTCTCAGGGTCCTAAAAATAAAACAATTAATTACAGGCACTTGGCATGCATTGATCCCAAAATGTCTAAAGCCACAAGAGGTAAATTTCCTACATGAGGGGTGCAAATTCATTTGGAAACTACATTTTCTGTATTTTCATATAACCTCAAGAAGAGAAGTTTTAGTTCCAGTGACATCAGGGGAAGTTTGATATAACATCCACTAATGTAATGGGTTTACCCCTTAGCCCAGAGCCTGGGTTATTTTCACCTCAATGTTGTGCATTCTAGGATACTATTTTTGGAAAGATTTTAGTGCCAACAATTTTTTCACATCTTAAATCTTCTTAGGATGGATCTACTTTAAGCATTTTATCCTTTTGATCTGCAATGATATTAGAAATTTGAGTGCTCTTTACATATTTGCATACATTCTATGCAACACACATGCAAGAGAGGCTATTTTAGTCTGCTAGAGTCAGTCACAGACATGTTTCAGTGACATGATATCACTCCAGTTAACTTTTTTTCCTAAGGCAGCAAAATGCTGCAGGTATTTGATAATCTTGGAAGCAGTTAGTAAGATTAGTGATGCTGGGCAGGGAAAAATGTCATCTTCTGTACATATCACACTCCTATCAGAGTTGAAGCACAGCATTTTTCAATATTCCAAGACTTTTTCAGAAGAAATAATGCAAAATACAGTAAATATTAGCGATGGGCGAACCTTCAAGTGTTACAATTCCCAGGTAAACACCACAAAGTTCAGCTGTTTCTTGAGCACTAATTTGACCCTCCTGCATCTGGAACAATGAATTGACCATAAGAATAACTGAATAATAATTTTTTCATGGAAGGGAGGCAGGAGGGAGGAAAGGAATCTAACTCTTCAACTTTTGTCAGCCCTGTCAGATTAGAGAGAGCTGGGAACGTTTTTTGCAACAAGTAGATTCACCCAACTCTAACTAAAACATGCTTTTGTAACAAAGTGACACCTAAGATAGAACGACCGTGAACTACATTTCTTGTAAACAGCACCACCCATTCAAAAGGATCCCAAAGCGCTTTACAAGCATTAGAAAGAAGAACCACTTCACTTCCCAGTGAAACACAATCACCTCTGAGGTGAAATGTGGTGACTGACAGTGCAGAACAACACACTTTATTTTAGTTGAGGAAATGGAGAATGTTGTAGCCAATTGAAACTATGGGGTGGGTGAGTGGTGGTGGGGAATGTTGGGTAAGCAGAACAGTTACATAAATTGATATTTGGCCAGGTGCTTGGGGTTGAGATGACCACGCTATAAAAAAGTGCCATGGGATCTTTAATGACCATAACCGGTCAAGACCTGAATTTTAAGTTTCTGAGGATAAAAACATTAGAAAACAATGAAAGATACCTTTGTTGAATACATTTCTGGACAATGATATGTGCCAATTATTCTTCTGTCCTGTAAGTTAATAAAATCAAGACCAGTTTCCTTAGAGATAAGGCAGCTATTATCTTTCATTTAAAATTAAAGCACTGTAGGGTAACAGTAGGACAAGTAATTAAAATATATAGGGACCTCTAAGCCAACAATTAGCACATGTACATTCTGGCTTCAGAGGTGCTATTACTGCCTTGCTCTGCTCCTCAAGGTAACATAATGCTGTGATGTAAATGTATTTTTTCCAACTGGTCATTTGACCAAGGAAGATATGATGATATGAAAACAATTATTAAAATTATTCTGGGGGGAAAGTAAGTGTAGAAGTGGTTTCAAAAGGAGGTGGAGGAAGGTTAAAAAGATCTCTTGGTGCTGAAGGATTGTTCAACCATAGAACTAGACTCTTTATGGTGAACAGGAGAGTTCAAACTTAATGGAGGAATTTCCAGGACAAGAAAGGAAGGGAGGATGAAGATGAAGAAGCAGCAGCAAGTACTATGGAAATAAAATGTGAAGCCAGAAGTGGAGGAGAAATGACCAGAGATCAGCAACCATGCAAGACACTGGGGTTTTTATAAATCAATCTTAAATGTGAACGACAAAATATATGATGTGAATGATATTCATTTATAGGTCCAGGTCAAACAGAAAAGCTGACTCTGGAGCCTTGAAAGCAGCCATGACTTTTTTAATGGTCTCAAACAAAGGGAATACAGAGGAAAGCATAGAATTGTTACCATTATATATTCTTCCTGATACCTAGAAACTCCAAAATGATGGCTTTCTTGAGAAATTCCTCTTACAATAATACATTAGCAACTGTAAAATACAAGGAAATTACAACTCCCACAGACATTCATTAGGAATCCTCCAAGGATGATCAGACTTCTGAAATGATTAACTTTCAGTAAATCAGTTCCTTGGTGATTATGCTCTGCTGTTCTGCCAAACACAGTTTTATAATACAAGAGAAAATCATATTGATGAATTGAAAAGATATAAGATTGACACTTCTCCTTTCTCATACACTGTTCATTTTCACCTGTAACCTTCAACTACAGGCAGGAACTGATGGCTCATTTTATGGTAGAGTGGCTCAGAAATTGTGTATAAAACAGACATTAGGGATGAAATTCCTGATAGAAAAACCCATTGAAACAAAACAGTTGTAAATTGAAAAGAAATATCTTTTTGTTAAGTAGAGCTGCCATTAGACAGAAACAAAATCTGGTGAGCTAAACCATGAAGTCTAAACTGGGAGTACTCAGTCTATTACAAAGATTAAAACCTGAAATTCAGCAGTTATATGTCCTGCCAAGTGACCTTCTTAAGAAATGAAGACTTACATGACATGTCTAGATATATGATTTAATTTGTTATAAAAACCTTACTATCTACAGCAGTTTCCCCACCTCTTGTAAGCTGAGGTTTGCTTGGAAAACCAGTAACATCCCATTCCTGACTAGACACAGGAGCTCCAGCAAGATCAGGTGAAAGCATGACACGCACTTTACGCGTAATAGGGATCTTCCACCTCATCAGCAAGGTTTGAACCACTGAGCTCTGGAGACAGCCCCGACTACACAGGCCAGGTGTGGGAGGTAGCCAGCTCTGTCTAAGTTGCTTCTGGGTTCACTCTGGATGACAAAACAGTCAATGATTTTCAAAGGGCCCCTGCCTAAAGCTATACCGGTATTTTTGACATGATAAGCCAGTCTGCTGAGATAAAGCTACAGAAATTCTTAAGATACAAATGCCTAATATTTCAAAATATGCATATGTGAAACAATGTCTTTAACAATGTAACAAACACTGCATTTCCATTGTCTGTACAAAACTCAATTTACTGCCAATATTGCAGTTACTGCTTACGAAACCAGGCTAGCACATATTGTTATACACCTAAGATTTGAGTTAGGCTGTAAAGAGTGCAGTTAGAGGACAGTAAAATTGGGTAGACTTTTAATTTCAGGTTGCTTCACTTGCTTTCAGGTCAGAAAGTTCAGAGAAACACTGCAAAATACAGAAGGATTTTCTTCAGGTTCTTGACCTTTTAAAGACTAAAAATCTAAGCATGCCCTGCTTCCCACAAGAAACCTGTAAGAGTTAAAAAAATAGAGGGTGAGTAAAAAATACAAGATCTGAACATAGAGCTTTAACATTGCTCTAAATACTTGTAAATCAATTTCTAGACATCCACTTTTACCTTCTGATATATGTGACTTCTTGATCGTTATCTTTAGTAATGCATCAATAACTTAGTTGCAAGTATTGTAGGATTCTGGAGAAATGGTTGAAAACATAACTGTTTGTATCCATTACTTAAACACGGGGTTCTGTAGTTAAGGCACTGAAGAATAAGTGCCCAGCTAAAACGTGAGAGACTAAAGCATCTTTAGTTTGATGGCATTTGAATAAAACTCATGAAATAGGAACTTGTTCAAACCACTGCACAGAATCCAATAAGCTTGACATTTATGTCAATGTCTTCTCAAATACAATTTTCATCAACAATTTTTTTACTACTGACACATTTAGGAGGAAGCAAAGGCAGGTGATCTGGAACAGAAGACTTCTGGGGTAGCAATTAACAACAGTTTAAATCCTACTGTTTTCACAAAAACCAAGGTGTTAGGCAGTCCAGATTCTTAGTAATACTGCTCTGATGAAGTTATTTGTTATTTCTTTTTTAAAATATCATCCAATTTACAAGTATACAATCAATTTTCTTGAAGATAATATAAATGAAGAATACATCAGCAAGAACCTGCATCTTAAAAGCTGCTCTCTTCCATCTGTGATAAATAAAATCAAATTTTCATCAGGCCTTCATGAAAATCATAAGTCTCCCATTATGGTGTCTTACAAAATACAATTTAGTAGATATATCTAGCACCAAAAATATACTGCAGAAATAGAACAAAATTGGTTATATAAGAAAGTTTCATGAAAGATAAAAAAAAAAAAATGCATCGAACACACGATTATCAGCACAACTGGCAAAATTTCTGGGGTATAATTTGAATATAGTTATGGTTTTGAAATATGAGATAGACGGTAAAAATAAGGTGGTTAAGTTGCTCCTCTAGAACAGCTTCTGTAAAGTATACTAAAGATGTTATTTTTCTTGTTTGAAGCCAAATATAAATGTGCAAAGAACTATACAGCACATCCTTGTCATGAGGGTGGGTGGATTGAATGGCAGTCTACCAGTTTCATCCGTCTGACCATGATATACTCACTTGTCAACAGATTTATGCTTGTGGTTCTGGGGAGGATATAATTCTTGGCCCCAGCCCAAAGACAAACATGTTCAGAGACTGCATGAGGTCCAAGGATAAAACTCTGGAGAGAAACTGCAACTAATTCATCGACAACAACAAAACTAAACAAAAATTCCTAAGATTTTTCTATGGAAAAATCAGTAAGAAGATTTTATTACAAAGAAAAGAAAGATGAATTTCTAATATTTTATAACAAATGTCCAAGTTAAAAAAGATCCAGAAAAATATTTCATATGATCATGGTCAGTGCTGATTTAGAAGCCTGAAACAGACACAGTTTCACAGCTATAGAACTGCAAGGCTCGGAGGACTAGTCCTGACAATATTAAAATGAAAATTCTTCTGCTTGAAAATTATGAAAAAAAAGCCAACAAAAAAAACCCAGTCTAAATTTAAATGTTCCTGCATGATTTACTTGTACACTGATAGCCTGCTTTTTTGGGGACAGTCTAACATTTTGTCACTCATTTCAAAATGAGTGACAAGAATGAAGAAACTTTCTCACCAAGACATGATTAGTCATTTAAAATCTGTTTCTGAGTAAATTTCTGTGTATGCAAAATATATACCAATATTATGTATAAACAATTTGTATTCTACTTTAATTGTTTTTGTGTATGTATTTATTCTAGGGAAAATAAAAACTAGATTATAGTTTTCTTCACGATGTGGTGGCTTTTTGTGTCTGTACATTTCAATCAAACTTGAGTTCAGTTAGATAAATATATTATACTTTAAATACTTATAAAATACCTGGTTAGAAAGTGGTCAAAAAAAACCCCCACTACACGAAAAAAATCACATGGATTTAGCCTCTGTGACCTTTACTGTTGCATCCTTCAGGTCACAAGCGAGAACCACAACCACGTTACCGTTTCTGACAACCACATGACCAGAACGTGGAGCTTGTTTTGAGAACACGAGCAAGGACAGGTATGCAGAGCTTTTTGCACACAGCTGTAAGATGCACTAAGTTCAGGGAGAAGTCTCGTCAATTTTTCACTTGGGTAAGAAAACTATATTCAAGTCTCTAACACTTCTTAAAAGAGGAATAGAGACATAAGAATAAAAAAAAAGACATAAAATTCCATGTTCTAGTACAACCTTTTATCATTACAGAAGTATTCTTAAAACTATATTTCTAAGGAGTGAAAAAAGATCTATTCACATATAGACATATATTTCTCTCTATATACACATATTTCAGTTTAGGCACAATCTGAGCAATCTACCAACCTAATGTTTTCCTAAGTTACACAAACCTAACTCCTGGTGTCTGTCTTCCTCCATATGCAGAATTCTCGGAAAGCAGTGGAACCCGAAAGAATTTGTAACTAAGTGAATTTACCAAGAAACATAGGTCTTCACAGGCCAGCTTGACTGTTTCACTAGATCTAACACATGTGTAAGCAATACAAACCTTAACATCCTTTAGAAAAAAAAAAAAAAAAAAGAAAAAAAAGAAAAAAGTAAGTATTCAATTCCCTTATATCTAAACAGATGCCTCTAAATGCATCTAAATGGATGGAGTCTTTAGAATGTGTTCTCATTTAAATAAAAAGGCTGAAAAACTGTCACTGTAACAACATCATAATATTTTTACCGCTTAGTGACATCCAAGTGTACAAAATCTAGTGATCTCAGAATTCATGAGCACAACTGTAGTGAAACCACTACAGTTACCTTCTCTAGCACATACTACTTGCAGTTACAACCTACATTTTGGACAGAAATTTGCCAGGTCCTGGCCACTGAATTAAACCTTGACAAACTCTTTAGAGCTGATATGTGTCAGGAAATCAATTCCCCAAATTCCCTAGCCAGACACACTTTCTGGACTGCAGCTACATCCATTTCTTCTACTTCACTGTACATAATTTGTCTCTTTTTCTATCTTATTTCTTCACAACTTGATATAATGACTTAAACTGCACTAAGGGATTCTTTTATGAACTGAAAGTTGTGTTCTGCTCAGGGTCACAGGCTGTAGATGCAGTACAAAAGCAAGGGGGGAAAATGTGCTTTAAACAAGTGTACAGGCATTGCTCTTACATTAATTAAATATGGCATTCAAAGGAGCACAACTGGAGAAAAAAAGCCTCATGCAGTTGACTTGACCTTTATTCAGATGTCATGTGGAATAGGAGCACAGATCGTGGAAACAAATCACCTTGTGACTGCTTCTGCAAAGTGCTGTGAGCTAAAACTGGAACCTCCTCAAATTTCACTCCTAGCCAAACTCTGGTTTTATAAAACATGAAGAGGCTGGCCAAGCACCCTGTGCACTGCTGACTGTTTCATATGCAAGCTGTTCCTTGAGAGTGAATGAATGTAAATTTAGGAGAAAGGCTAAACTTTTATAATCCATGCCTACTTTATCACATGTCCGTCAATAAACTGCTGTGTAAGGAATGCTGTGTAAGGATTGATCAACAATCAGTCCTCGTGCAGCTTTACCTGTACTGCAAACAAAAAAAAAAAACCAAACAACTCTCCTGGGAAAGAAAGAAAGAGGATGAATTCTTTCACAGACATCTGGACAGTGGCAGCATTAGCTTCAGCAATATAGAGCAGTAAGGATTTGAGACCAAAATTTTAAGAGCTTCCTGTTGCCTTAGTGTTTTAATATCCTGTTCAGTTTATTAACAGAGTCTGTGCATATAACCGGTTTAAAAATCCTCTTTATACCAAAAGCTTTTACATCTTATTGTAAACATGTTATATATGCTTACTCATGTTTTATACTACAAGTACCTCAAGTCCATAGGGTATAAAGTACCATTCCGTGTAATAGGTGCTGACTGGTTTTAGGTACCTTTGCAATAGTTTCTTCTCCCTGAAGATGCATTATATGATTTCTTCAGATAGAAATGAACAAATATTGCTATGAACTGAAAAGGCCAGCGGCAAGCCAGCAGTAAATCAGCGGGGAAATAAAGGCATTAGCCAAGCCTAATTGTTTTGGAGCATTGCTTTGGAGCAAGGTCTATTATCTTGGGCCTACAGCCCTGCTAATGCATCTTCACAGCCTGAAAATTGAAGAGTGACCTTGCCTGTTTGCAGTGCACTGAAAGCCATCACAAGCTGCAAAATGCCACAGGTTTTTTGGCAGCTTTGGCTCAGGCTAACACACTCTTTCGTCTAATTCACCCCTCCTTTTCTACAGACATCTATAGAAATGACAGAGAAAAAAAATGTAGAGGCTGTTCCAAGTATTCTTGGGTATTCTTTTTACCACTAGTAAAGTGGTAAAAAGAAGTTTGGAAGTTGTCATGGGAAATGTCAGGTAGCACACCAGCATCTGAGCTGACTGTCATTTCCAACTGTGCACCTGTAACAGAGGGCATTTCTGGCACAATGGACTAGAAAGTTCTCCGTCTCCCTGCTCCAAGAGCAGCCATACATTAGACAGTGAATCTGAAAATGGGCATCTGGGGAAGGAGGGTGCTGTGGGAGCCCCATTTCCCTGCCAGATTACACAACTGCCAGTCCATCCTCAGCCTCCCGGTTGCGTAGCTGAAATAATTAGATGTAATCACTTGTGAAACAGGTAATTGCATCCTCTTATTTGTTTCAAAGCTCTGATAATGCAGTGGAGTTCCCTTAGAGTGAAAGATGTCAGGAAAACTATTAAACTTGTCCAGCTAAACTTGGTCAGACTCCTTTCCTTGGTGAAAAAGCTGTAGGAAAAAAACAGCAGCTAAGACAACTTGAAGGGGAAGAAAGTGACCAAGTGCATCTGAGGGCAGGTTAAGCTTCTCTTTGTTGTTGGCTTGCCATCTCACCTCCTTTAGCAACCTAATGCAGATAGAACAACAGTGGGGCCAGGAGGCCAAGGAATTGCAAAGATATCTGTATTTGTTTAAACCTTCTTAGCTCCCTAAGCCCTTCATTAATTTTTCAAGAACACTTCTATTGTATTCAAATCTATGTGCTTGAACTCATTATCGTATTGACATTCCATCGACATTCCACTTGGTACCCAAATTTTGGACTGAAAAATGGCATTAGTCTGACAACTTCCCTTGTTCATGATTTGCACTATGAGCAGCAATGCACTGTCCCTTTCAGGTGTGCTGACTGAACACCTTATGTAATACAAAGAGATCTGAATAAAGAATTACTCATAAAGAATTAATAATAAAGAATTGTTTTAAAAACACACTCAATATATTTTAAAAAAGTGTTTGTGTTCAGAAAAGAAACGTTATCTAAACATGCAGAGGTTAGCAATGTCACTTTACATTTATTTAAATAAAATGACTGAATAAATCTGTATAAACAGTTTTACAAAGCATTGCATAATACACTGACATTTTTCCCCTCTTTCCCAGAGGGAAATTGCTGTGTTACTGCTCACAATAACAGGGTATGATTGCAAAATTAAAGGTAGTTTTATTTATGTGAGTTATGTTATCATGTACTTCAGGTATATTGCTTGTTCATTGGAGCATTCTCAGTGCTTTAAGCTAGGTTGGAAACATGTAGATTTTAATGATTACTGCCACTGCATCCAATCTAAAACCACATTTAGTGATATATTTACATGTATTTTACATTATGCAAAACATAATGCTGCTTCAAATAATTTGGCAAACCAAATTATTTGAAAGAACATAGCTACGAAATTCTATATAAGGGATGTTAATTTGCAAAATTAACTCTTATAAACCTAGATGACTTAACTATAAATAAAAAAATAATTCAGAAATAACTTAAACACTACCTGAATGACATACAGGTAAGAATTAGAAAGACTAGAAATGGAAGAAAGGTGCACCAAATCATTATGTGATGACACCTCTGGAAGGTTTGATATTGGAGTTGAAAAAAGGAAGTATCACATCCTGCTTCTAGGTAAGGAAACGACAGCAATGTTGAAGAAAAGCCTGACAGATCTGTAGCTCTTCTTTAATAAGAGCCTTCATGTGGGAAGTGCTCTCAATACTCACAGCAAGTATTGTCTCTGTTGCCTGACACGCTTCAGCCCCTGATGCTGTGGAAGAGGATGGCACAGAGCTGCTTTTCCATGGGAATCGCCTCTTGTCAAACATACGGACGGCAAGAAGCACTTCTTTACAGAGGAAGGAGAGTCAGCCTTTCATTTACCATGGCCTTTAAAGTGACAGTCCCAGTTTTACCACTGTAAGAGACGTTTTCTGATCTATCCAGAATAACAAATATAGATTTAATTGATATTGAAGAGCATTTTCACCCTACTTATACCTCCAGAGTGGTCAATTAATGTACCTAGTAGTCTGGATCAAATGAGTCAGATGAGCAACTGTAGAAAAAACAGCAATAGCATCCAATAGAGGTAACAGCAGCATATGCAGCTGGCTGACAGGAAATTTAGTAACACAGGAAAACATATGGAAAATATCGAGCTTGGGAGGTGATCAGCCAGCAAATGTCTAGAAGATATATCAGACTCATCACAACGGTCAGCATCAGCAAGCCCATCTAAATCAGAGTTCCAAGATGGAAACATCCAAGGTAAAATTATTAGAAACAAAAAATTAAGAGTAAACTTAAAAATTAATCAAAAATAATGGCTCCTGGATTCTGGAAAAAATTTAAGGGGAATAAGTCAGCTCTGAGAGAGCACCAAGAAACTCATCATCTGAGCTCTGATAACAGAAATGAAACTTGTTAAAATGACCGGGGGTCTGTATAAGAAATCATTTGCAGTTGTACCAGGCTCTACACTGAAACTGTGGTTAGGTGAATCATCTTCTTGGAGACAAAGTCAAGACTTCATAAGGAGAAAACCTGAAGAGTTATAGGACAGTAGCTTGTTTCCCTCCCCTAGCGCCTTTCCATCCCAAAAATAAACAAGAAGAAAAAATATTCAATGAAAATAAAAAACTGGGTCGTAGAGGATTCTAGACCAAATCCTTCTAGACCATTTATATACAGCTACTGAATGAACAGATATGATATACGGATTTCAGTAAAGACTTTGATAAATGAGAGATGACATGTCTCGGATGTGTGTACAATTACCCACAGGAAGACAGGTGAATGATATTGGGAAGCCAGAGGCTGGAATTTGGCCCTGTATTTTAATGTATCTGTTAATCATCCTGAAGAAGCACAGACAATATTCGCATGAGAATTCATGAAATGCAAAGGAGCAAAAGGACACTGATGACGATCAATATTATTCTTTTAAATACAAAAGTTCACAGTACAAAAAGACAAAAATGGCTTAGAGTATAAATGCCACACTTTATGGCATGCTAGGTCCTCAAGCAGACACAGGACAGTCCCAGTCCTACCTATCCTTATGTACACTTGCAGTACTATGCCAATCAGAACAGAAGAGACAAATTTGAGAGTACCAAGGCAAGAAAGGCATTTCATGACATAAGATGGTAACTTTGAATAGAGAGGTGAGGAAATTATGTGAATGCTACCTCAAATAAAGGAAGGATGTCTAGAGTAAGAAGGAAGCCAGTGATTTACCTACAAGCAGCAATATGATTTTTTACAGAAAGAACAACTAGTCTTGACAAGGCTAAAAAGAGTGAGTTAGACTAAAGGAACAAAGAGCTAAACACAATTTGTGAAGTTTCAAGAGTGGAATGATGATACAGCCATTTTTAGCTAAACTAACTGCAAAGAAAATCAAGCAAGTCCAATATGATTTAACAAGTCTGTGGCAATGTATCTGCTGGTAATGAGTCTGAATCTTCCTTGAGTTTTATGTTCTTTACATTTCTACATGATTTTATTACTCAGGTTTCAGTATCCAAGAAGCAAATCAAGATATAGGCCTAATTCCTTCTCTACCTTTCTGTTTCCCCAAGCAGGATCAACAGTCTTTGAAAATGGAATATAGGAAGTTGTAATCTTATGTGATGATTCAGACTAGATATACGGAAGAATTTTTTTTTAAGTGAGGGTGATGAAACAGTGGAACAGGTTGCCCAGAGAGGTGGAGGATGCCCCATTCCCTGAAAACAGGGATTCAAGGTCACATTGGATAGTGCTCTGAGCAACCTGATCTAGTTGAAGATGACTGTGCTCATTGAAATGAGGTTGGAGTAGGTGACCTGTAAAGGTCCTTTCCAACTCAAACTATTCCAAGACTTAAAAAAAACAAACAAACAAATAGAAGAAATCCCAAACTACCATATTTTGCATATGATATGAATATGATATGAAATTTAAAGGAAGATTTGGCCACAGTTTCATCTGGAATAGCCCTGGGGAAGCTCTGCAGCCAGCCTGATGGAGTTCACTCAAATGGGAAACATAGGACACCTGGGTCACCAAGTCTCCAAGAGATTGCAATGGGTTCGGCAGATACCACAGTCATGGAAAAAGCTTTCATTGCGCTTCCATACTGTGTTGTAGGCTCTCTAGTATCTTCTGAATAACACCAAGCGAAAACAGAGATATTACCAGTGCCCATGTCCTCCCCGGAATCTCTCCATGAAAGAGAATTCAACAGCATTAACAGAGCATGAATTAACTTCTTTGATTTTGCAAGCAGTTGTGGATGAGAGGACTGATCAGCACTTCTCACCACCTTCTGTTGATTGAAAATTGTATGAGATTGTTACCAAACAAGAGTGTTGAAATTGCAAGAAATCCATTACTGATTTTCTGGTCTATAAAGTGTAAGCAAAGATGCTGTGCTACAACCAGCAGTTCCAATAACTATTATCCACCTGTTTTGCAGTGCCAATGCTGAATGCAGTAACAGAAGTTGTTTTGCATGGAAGTTTTCATCCTCGTGTTTTGAGGTTTATTCCTCATGGCATCAATCTTCTCTCATATAGTATCTGATTCTGATGAATTCATAATATTGTACATAGTGATTGAAGACGAATCTCATAAAATCACAAAAGAACACTCATACCTTGTAAAATCAGTCCTTCACTATTGGAGCCTAATTAAAGACAGAGTGTTTGTGTGATCGCATTTCTAAAATATGTTGGTTTTTATGAAAAACCACTTCTGAACTAAATTCAGCAGTTCAGACCCATTTTTGATTCTTATAAATGAAAATAATTATATAATATTTGTCTCCCTTTAATAGATAAAATATTCAGGTCCATTAAACATTAATAAGTTTTCTCGCTGCTGGTCAAACAACAAGAACAGCTGTCAGCTCCGTTCCTTCTCCCAGAGGAGTCTCTGCTCAGTAGGACAAGTTCTCTGATCCTCTCCTATTTGAAGACCTGCCTATTGCTTAAAGGATTGCAAACCCGATTATCAGATCAGAGTGGATCTCGATACCAGAGCAGAACTGCCACAGACTTGTTAACCATGCTGGCCTAGTATATTAAGTGAAAGGCTCAGTATAAAAAAATTACAAATCATGTGAAGTTGTTGTGTTCCACGGTAAACCTTGTGTCAATCCTGTAGGCTGGTAAATTTCTGCAACAGTTATTGAAATGAATTTACTCTGCCTAGCGGATTGGATTAGCATACCAACGAGTGCTTTCAAAATCTTCATGATCAGCAATTTGCCACTGGACTTCGCCTATTCTGTTACACAGCTGAAAGATCTATTGTACAAACAAGAATACTCAAAACACCACAAGTGAAACAAAGTGTACAAGAATATACCTCGGCTAGTGGTGGCACTCTGACACCTATGAATCTTAAACTTCTACTGATGTTAGAGGAAAGACTTCACGTAAATGCGGGTCTAGTCTTATGAAATTACTTACAGTGTAGTTTATAGCATTTTAAGTGAAATTGAATTTAAAAAAAGAAAAAAACTTTACAAATTAAATAAAAACTCACAGCCTTTTTTTCCACTGCTGAAAAATTACCAATAGAAATAAAAACATGTTACAGTGTCTTCGTGAACTTTACAATGGTAAAAGATGATATATGGTAACATAACATCAAAATTAATCTCATAATTATGAGTATGCCTTCATTCATTAAAAAATGTTTCTCTCCAATCAAAAAGAAAAAAATAAACCAATGAATGGATGAGATCTGAGCCATAATGATATAACTCTCCTTCTTAAAAGACTATAAACTATAATCTATAAAACTACTTTGTGCTATCAACATGGGATGGATTTTTGGAACAAAAAATTGTTCTGTCTGCAGGCCCACAATATGTGTAGAGGTCCTGTACAAGTATTAGAAATTTCACTACTAGAGCTGTATGAAACTGAAGTTTTCAATTGACAAATAATCTCTTGTTTTTTCTAATGTAGATTTTTTTTTTTTTTTTTTAAATTCTGACTTTGATTTTTTTCTCCTTGGACTATCATGATTAATTGCAATCCAAAGAGATTCCCCTGACAAAAAAAATCCCACAACCCACTCATCCCCCCCCACCAAAAAAAAACCTCCAAAACCCCAAAGATAATTCAACCTTATTTAACTTTCCAATTTTGCGTGTGAAAGTTTATACATTTCAGACTGAGTACATTTTTGCATTCAGCACAGATTTGCCACTGTGTGAAATTCATCCCAAAATGGCCAAGGTGATAAATTACAAGTGCTTTATGATAAGTGCCCCATTTTCATTAAGCATAATGGATACTTTTTCCAGAAGTGTGTATCTTGGCAAATATCTTTTCTGCCTCAATTCTCTATCCCTAGGGGGCCACTTTTAGATTCAAAATTAAGTACACAGCACATTAGCGGTTTATTTCTGAGAAGCTCCTCATTTAGTCAATAGTATCCTGGCCCATTATACACTGAAAATATGCAAACTTTATGTCAAGCTTTAAACACTTCTGTAGCAAATATTTCTTATCCAGCTCATCTGAAAGATTTATGAAAGCAGGTTAAATTTAGGTTTTAGTTCCAATGTTCCATACAGCTCTTACTAGAATATACAGCCATCATTTTGGATTTTTTCCTTTGGAAACAGATTGTTCATATTCAAGTCTACATTCTGACTAGGAAATCATCTCTCAGTAAAGCTTCACTGACTGCATGCTTTAGAAACAAGTCATTCAGCTCTCCAGGCTAGAGGGCATCATTCATTGCTGAGGTGGCTAAGTACACTGCTCTGCAGAGCTAAGACAAGGTCACCATAATTCCACTCCACTCATTTTCTACAAGAAATTACATTTTAAAGCATTGTCTGACAGAAGTGAGAGTCTGCCTTCCTGGGGAAATGCTAAAAATTTATGTCCATTACAATTTACCTTATTGGCATCCATTCGCAACTTCTCATTGTTGGCACTGGCAGCTTTTTCTGCTGCTTTCTTTTGGCGCTGAGGTCCCCTGCCAAAGAAGATGTAGTTGACCAATGCATATTCCAGCAGAGCCATGAAAACGAAGACAAAACATCCCATAAGGTACATATCAATGGCTTTCACATATGGAATTTTGGGAAGAGTCTCTCGAAGATGGGTGTTAATTGTTGTCATTGTGAGCACAGTTGTGATTCCTGGAAAAAAGAATTGACAAGTCTAGTGACTGAAATAATTTTCATTTTCTAGAATAATAATTCATACTATTCAAATGCCAGAGTTAAAAAATAATTTTTTTTTTCCCCCGGTGGCAAAAAGACATCTCTAACCTCTGTCCCTATTCATAGAATCGTAGAAAGGTTTGGGCTANAGAAAGGTTTGGGTTAGAAAGGATCTTCAAAACCCTCTAGTACTATGGGCAGGGAACCCTCCACTAGACCAGGTTGCTCATAACCCCATCCACCCTGGCCTTGAATATTTCCAGCGATGGAGAAGCCCCAACTCCAGGCCACACGATCCACTGTCTCACTACACGCACAGTGAAGAATTTCTTCCTAA
>WEKY01029324.1:30134-57870 GCA_013390045.1 Picathartes gymnocephalus | reverse complement strand
CCTCATTCCAGCCGTAAATTCTCAACCAGCCAGGAGGGTGTTTTTATCACTTTTTTGTCATAGTATAAAAGATCTCTTATATCTTGTGTTAGGAAGAGGGGTGTGCCTGTGTGAAGGTCTATGTGCAGATTTTTCCGAGGTGCCTTGCAGTTTTGGGAGTTTTTTGTAAGTTCAAACTCACACACAGCAACATCCAGTATATAAACTGGATGGGCACTGTTGCTCAGTTCTGACCATCACAGGCTGTCAGTTAAATGTCTGTCACAGTAATTTAGAACTTGACCATCAAAAGGGAAAGAATTTCTATCTACAAACTACAGACATCTATTGTTTTACATGAAAACATCAGCTATAAGCTATTGCCCACCTCAGCAATTACCTATTTCGCTAAAGGACATAAGTCAAAATTGAGCAGTCATGATTTCTTCCGTGGTAAGGCTGAGTTTTACATTCCTTCTGGGCAGACAATTTGAATATTTCTCTGGTGTATAGCATCACTTCGTCCACTGATTGAAGATGTATCAATACATTAGATAGGTAGGTCAATGTATTTTAATATTTTCTGTCTATAATTTTGTCAATGGATTAAATAGAATTTTAGAAGTGATCACAAGACATATTAGTTTCCTTTTTTGAAGGTGAATGAACTGACACAAGGAAAATTGATGTAATTTAACCTAAGGGGATACACTTTGAGTAGTATAAATGTAGATATCATTTTATGCTGTCTGTGGCACAGAAACATCCACCTGTGAGTGTTGTGGATGTGTCTGGATGTGACACAACTGGATACAATGGGCCCCTGAATCACTCACTGGATTAACCAAGCCCACCCATCTTTCTTTTCTTTTAGGACAAGAAAATAAATTTGTTAGTGGCTATAGGATTTGTTCCGGTAAATCTACTTGAATAAGATTTTTTTATTATTAATAATTTAATTCCTCTTTCCAAAACAGATTAATATTTCCTTATTTGAGATTTTTGTTGTGAAAATTTTGCTAAAAGTATTAATCTCTAATTTTATTTTCCTAATTTTATCTCTGCTTTCATTGTGGAAAAAAAAATGGGATAGTAGGATGCTGGAAGTAGAAAGAAAGAGATATAAAGTAAGAATGGTTAAGGGAGAAAAAGTCCACTGAAAAAAGGGAAAGTTTTCAGAAGGAACAAATCATTAGGGGACAAAAGAGTTTTCATAGAGTCACAAAATATCTTGGATTGGAATGGATGTTAAAGCTCATCTTTTTTCAACCCCCTGGCATGGGCAGGAACACCTTCCACTATCCCAGGTTGCTCCAACCTGGCCTTGGACACTTCCAGGGATGGAGCAGCCACAGCTTCTCTGGGCACCCTGTGCCTCACCACCCTCTCACAGCCAGGAACTTCTTTCAATCTAAGCCTACTTTCTCTCACTCCCAAATTTTGAAATGGAGACAGTTTTGTTAAAAGCTTCTTCTTTTTTTCTTTCTTTCTTTTTTTTTCCCCCCAAGATTTTTGTTTTATTTTGCTTTCTTTCACTTTTGATTTCAGCTGTATTTCAGAACCTCCCCCTTACGCTATCCCCTGATGCATAACCTAGAGACTGGCAGGCAGCTCTTTGCTGCAGGTGGATGTAAATGGCAGCATTCTGTACAGAACAGTAACAAAAATAGTGATAATCATTGCCAAACCAGTAGTGTTTTTAAGAGATAGGCTGAGATACTTAACTCTGAACAACTTTTGGGTCAGGGTTTAGCAGCTACTTCTTGTGGGTTTGGAAAGACTGATAGCCCCCAGTTTTGGGGCTTGCTGCTTCATGCGCTGTCTTCAAGCAGGATCAATCCTTATGTGTCAGCATTTCTGCAGCCTGACAGTAATCAATGTACACTTTAATTGGATCAGATAGTCCCTTTTTTTTTTTTTTTTAATCCCTCCCCCCGCCCCGCACCATTTATAAGTGACAATTTCTCTTTCTACAAGGTTGAGTTTTGCATTCACCTGCTTGGGAAGCATGATATCTGCTCCCCATCATGTCATACAGCATCAGGACCATCTACTGCCTTGCATGAGGTTATTATGACAGGCTCCTGTGTTTTTGTGGCCTGGCTCCATGAAGCATGTCACATTTGATGAATGTCTGACAAACGTGAGTTGCTATTTGTAGACTTGATTTAGATGAGAAGGAAGTTTTGCTTGGAGAGCTTTTCCCCCTGGATGTGATCTGATTCCAAGCCTTTCTGGTCAGGACAGTCTGTCTGCAGCCCTGACTGAATGATGGGTCGATATCCAATAACTCATGATCAAAAGCTGAAGTCTTCTTAATCAGCAGAGCTTGGGTTTCCTTCAGGGGATGAGAACACTGTGCAACCACTCTGACAAAGATGCTATTTCCAATTTCTTTAATCTGAGGACATTACAGGCGAAGTTAACTTGGCATGAAACATTTCTTACATTAATTACCACAGCAAGATAAAAAATAATAGAATATACATTTTGGTGCTCAGTCAGTTAAGACCAAATCTGATTCATTTTAGGTCAAAGCTCTGCAATTAGGGTTGCCTTTCTTTAGGATGTGTGGTTTCCACTTAATTGAGCTATACTATCTGCAAGTTAACTTTTTTCCTCCAACTATGAGCAAGAATCTTAATAATGACAAATGGATCTAATCCATCGCCTTTCATCATGGTGTCGAGGTACAGAGCATGAAAATTTATGACAGTCAAAAGATTTTGCCATAAAAAACCCTGCTGTCTCCTGCCTAGTTGAGCCAGCATTGGAGATTTCTCTGCCTTCCCTGTTGGTATGAGTCAGGTGTCAGACTTGGCTTCAGCTTTTCTTTGGGGACAGCATCTGTCAAAAGTGCATGACACACAGAGTGTCTTCACATTTGGCCAAGATCTTCCTGAGCAGTTCAGACCTTATGAATATTAAATTGCTAGTTTGCCTTCTCTGTTCATGGTTTATTTATTTTACAGAAGGCATCTTCTCTTGTTTAATGATCAAGTGATTTTTCAGGCATATCATTTGGAGTATTCAGCATTATTTATAGAAATTTGTCATTTCTCTGATACTGCTTTGTTAAGTTTTTCTTGGAGAACTAGCCCACGTGTCTGCCAGTTGAGGAAAGAAGGATTTGGCAGAACTTTTGTCCTTCTGAGTCCTGAGCCCTAAAAGGAGAGACGACACCATGTAGACATTACATGTGGCAACAGGGTGACAAGGCTAAAAGCCTTGAGAGTCTGAAAGTGAAAGACAGGCAGCACTGGCCAGAGTTAAACATGGTGTGAAGACATATTTAATGACTAGTGTTTCTGCTAAGTCTGAGAGAAGTGCTGAATCTCATCCTTCATTACCCAAACATTGAACCTACAATTTAAATGTCCCTGTTGACCAAAGTCATTGCCTTTTTTTAACAGATGGAAAGGGACTCTGCTAATAGAAAAATTTTTGATCACCAAGTTTCCAGGGTACGTTTGGGATGAAGGCAGTTCTCCCGTGAGAAGAAGAGCTCATTTTGTTTGTACCTGTAAACAGACCATGGTCTGACACTGTTGAACAGCTCATGCCAAAAGCCATCTAGCTTTGCACCTTGTCCTTTACATTTCTTCCTGTTTTTAACTGTTACTCATTTTTACAGCACCTAAGGTGTGTAAGATTTTCTGAGCTATCATAAAAGCCAAGCGGTCCCAGTCCATTAGTGACGCGTAAAAGCTGTTTGCAGTTTTATGTCTGCTAGTTTAATCGACTTTTCTGCAGACTACCACATGGTGTTCCTTCCATTATATCACACTGAGGTATAGCAAGAGAGCATTCAGCATCAGTAGGATCAAAGCACAATGAGCAAGAACCATTTGAAAACTGAAGAGCTGCTGTATGAAAGGCATTTCCCTTTTAAACTGGTTTTAAGGGGCTTAAGGCCCTTTTCTGCCTCTTGTTGTTAAAGGTGGGTCCAAGTGGGGCAGTCTCTCATAAAAATCAGAAAAACTCCCATAGAACAACATGTATCATATTAGAAAGAACATATTAGAAAAAAACCTATGGCTTGCTTGATAGCAAAAAAAAAAAAAATTGATGCTGGGTTACTAAGAGAGATGTGTTGTATCTAAAGCACACAGTGGAAAATTGGGCCACTGATGTCATTATCTTGAATCAGAGCACCTCTCTGACTGAGAAGAGGGGAGACACCAAGAAGCTATTGATTGCAGAGGAGTATGACAGAACCTAATGACTGCAGCACAAGACTGTAGGTCCTTCAGTTGTCTTTTGCTTAGAGAAAGCTGAAGTAAATCTTTTCAATAACTAGCATTAATTCCTCAAACTTGGAGATCCTGATGTGTCTGAGAAGTCCCAGAGTTCATATATGGATTCCTAGTGGTATATGGTCCTCTTAGAGGGATCTAAATCTACCTGCTAAATAAGGGAAAATACACTCTATTCCATAAAGAAGTTTGGGAAATATTTAACAATATCAGGAAGACAGTCTTCAAATCATTTTAGATATACTCCTCCGCAAACATCAGCTCAATTCTTAGCAGCAGCTGAAATGGTTAATGGCATGTTAGCAACGAATAGGAAAAGAAGTGGTCACTGAATGGAAAAATCCTGTGCTTGCAGGATAACAGATCTCTCTGATATGGGCAGGAGGGTAAATTGTAGGCTACAAGTCTAAAATGCTGCATGCTGTTATGCTGTTTTGCTTAATGCACTTAACGGAGAGTACACTCCACCATTCTAGTTCAGTAGCATAGTCTTGGGAGTAAAGATTTGCCTGATCAAACTCAGTTCACTGACAGCCTTGGACATAAAGACTGCCTACCAATATCAGAAAAGTAATAAAAAAAACCCCAGAAAAACAAGAGAGGAATCATTTGGGTCAAACCTTGCATAACTGAATTAGCAGAATGGAAGTCAGCTGTGGAAAATGTAAGATGAATATTTTGCATTTCAGCACCGCTAAAATAGCAGAGTAGGTGGTCCAAAAGAGAAATATCAAGAAATATGCCTTGATATAGAGATGATGAAGATTTTTCTTATCATGTAGGTAGGTGGTAGGAGCTCCGAGTCTGGTTTTCAATCTGTTATGACAGTTTGCATCACTGTTGCTCCATTTACTCCAGATTTATGCTTCAGTTAGCCTAGACAAGCATGAGGATTCCCAAAGTCCTATCTGTGTTACTAAATGTTCTCAGCATCTCAGCGTTCACCCATGTGTGTCTGGTGCATATCCTGTGGTTCTGTAGGCTGAGATGCTTTAGTGTTATTTCCCATTCAGTCATTTCATTATTTATCTGCCCCTGGAGGAGGATTAGTGGAAATGGCATTAGAGAACTGTCAGCACTTATAAGTTCTTGCTTGCATCCTCTTGGCAAAGAGAGTTCCAGATCAAGCAAAGCACATGCTCAAACTTGAATTCATATTCCAGGTAGGCATATTTAAAAAGAGCAAAGACTACACACTTCTGAGTTTTATATGCACTTGGAGGGTGGGAAGGAGAGAAGGATTTTTGTTTAAGAGCACTGTGTAAAACTATGGTTTAGCCTTTCCCTGAAAATCATCAGATGAGACATGTTTCCAGTGAACATCATTGCAGAAAGAGTAAGGGAAATGAGTTTTCCTGCTCATGATTAGTTTTGTTTTGCATCTCATTCTGACTTCTGAGAGTCCAGATGAAACCTCAAGAATTTTCGAGCTGTATGATTGGTCTGGAGAACAGGTAGGAGAGTCTCATGTAATGATAGGTACTGAAATAGAAAGGCTAAATTAACAAGTCCTTTCCACCTTGCGGGAAGAGCACTAAATAGAAGATGAGAGCTTTGTGATTCATGTTTGATTCTCCCCTTGACCTCTCCTATAACTTTGGCCAGGTGCCTCTGTGGACATTTCCTTACTCATCTGTTGTCTCTCTTGTGTGTTCAGCGCTTCAGGGATGCTCTGATTCATAGCATGTTCAGCTCTTACCACAATGGCTGTGCTGGAGTTTGGGGAACTGATGTCACACATCCCTCAACCCCAAACTCCCTAAATATCCCCACCACATCTATCAAACTAAAAGCTGGTGAAAAAAGTAAAGTAAAAGACATTTTGCGTGAGCTGTAATTTTGGCATTTTTCATGAAATGTACTTCGTAGCAAGGGTGAACAATGACTGACCTTCATAATGGTTAAGAAATAAAGCAAAAATAGGAAATTTTCTCCTGAGTACTGTCTGAAAATAAATATTTCTTAATTGTTCAGGTGTCTAAGAAATGTCTTATTAGTTTATGTATTTCTGTGTGAATGTATAACGTCTGTAATCTCCTAAGAATCTAGATGCAGTATTAAAAAAAGGCAGCAAAGTTGAAAGATAAGCAATACAGCAATATAGCAAGGCCTCCCTGTGCCAGTGGCTGTGTGAGAATGGAGCTGACTGATTTTCAAAAGGAGACAATGAGACTCTGGAGACAGCCATGGAGACATTTCAGAGAAGATTTTATCTGGAAGATAAACTAATTCTTGGTGGAAAACACGTCTTCCACATGTGGACGTGATGCCTGGTAATCTGTGGGCAGAAAATACAGATTATTTGGGTTCTGTTTCTGTGCTGATGACCCCAAGTAAGCAGTTGAGCCTCTCTAGGCCTGTTTGTCCAGGAAACTTTGTAAAAAGTACTGTTAATAAAGCAAAAGCAGGAGTCAAAGTGTCACACAGACTAAAAACACAGGGAAAAGACTGACACAGCCAGCTCTGGCATCTCAGTATCTAAAAAAATGGATGCCTGACAGCAGCAATGTAAAACAGGGTGGAATTCAGCTCTACATTCAGACTGCAGTACCTGCTTTTGGGTGGGTTGAGTAGTGCTCCATATGCTGCTGACCGAATTGCTGCTGAACATAACAGAAGCTCAGGCTGCCAAGATCAGCTCTAGGTTTTCCAGATAGACAAGAGTGAAAGCCTGAATCTTTCCCAGGTCACAGTCACTCGTCAGTGTCTAGAGGGAGGTTAGCTCTGATCCGTGACCCAGAACTCAGCTAAATGGCGATTGCCAAGAGCTATCCAGGAGAAAAAGAGAAGCAGCATCCTGCCAGCCCTGGCTTTGCTGCTCGGCCCTCTTCACTCAGGATGTCCCCCTTGGCAGGGGGTTGAGGGCCACCCCCCACTTCCTATTTGTGGCAAGCTCCCCTAAGAGACAGTCATGCTCCTTTCCAGGTGATGGGAGATCCCAAACTCCATCAGTGTAATCCCTGGCTTGAGAGAAGGTGGTGATGTGCGCTTTTGATTTCTGTAGTACAACTTTTCCTCCCAATGAATTAACTTAATGTCAATACTAACAACAGTCAGTCGGTTGGTGTTAGGAGCCTGATCTATCCAGCATTGTTGTCAGCATGTTATATATCATGTAATCTGTCTTAGCTCAGAACAATCAATATATTGCTCCTGAATTTGCTTAAAACTGATGGAGTTGAACCAGTCATAGCAAGAGTGGAAAACATTTGTAAAACTTACCCTTAAGGTGCACAAACGTTAGGATACCCTCCCCACTCTTCCTCTTCATGGAAAGCAGTGAAGATAATGGCTAGATTCCTGTCTCACAGGTGTTTAACGAGGTTAATGGCTCCTTTATAACAGTTTGAGATCCTTGAATGGAAAGCGTTACTGCAAACCTAGGCATTGCATTATTATTCTTCCTTATCCTTTTTGAAAGGGGAACATACCCTTCAGAGTGTTCTGTTTTGCAACTGCATTGTTATGGTTGTTGGTGTATAAAATTGGTGCTTGGTGTGTATAATTTATAGCCTGATAAATAGCCTGAGAAAGAGGAGGGATCTCTGTGTTCAAGTACTAGAAGTTCCAAGACGAAAGGATATTTTTGGGAAATGGTTTATAACTTTCCACAAACTATAATTTTACCTGCTTCCTAACAGTGCTGTTTCTACTTGCACTGATGGAATTTTTGAAGGTATCCTAGCTCTGATCTTGCTGGTGGACTCTGTTCGGGCCTGCTGCAGTCAGTGGGCGTGGATGGTCTTGAACACCTTCCAGAAAAAGCCTTGAAACCTCTATGGGTTCAGATGCCATAGTCACTAATGGTATCACCACAATCTTTTTTATAGGCATAAATTAGAAGTTAATATATTTAGCCTGAAAAAAGCTGATAACATTTGTATATGTTAGAGGAATATAGCTGTGGAGTTTGCCTCTAGTTAGAGGCAAATGGACTCAACAAGGTTTGCAACAGTGTTTAGTACATTTATATGTGTGACTAAATTATAAAGTTTCCTGAGAAAAACCCAGGGAACTGTACTTGATTCTTTTTTTAGGCTAGATTTTAGATCTGATTCATCTACATTGGTTACTGGCCCTTTCATTTACATTCAACGGGCTGACTGTGTTATGCTGTACTCATTAAAAACTAGAGCTGCCCAAGTAATTATTAATAAATTAATATACTTGGTGATTGGTTGAGGAACAGTGTCAAAAAATATATTAAGTCATGAATTAGATTATCTTTACTATGTATTCTAGGAGGTATTCCAGATTAAAGAAGAAGGAAGGTAAGGCAGGGAAAGGAAAAACAAAGCAAAGATTTAACTAGAAACTGTCATCAGTAATAAGGAAACATTCCATGGGTTTTGTTTCTTTTATTTTGGAAATGCCTTCAAATTCCTATGCACTTTCACTGCTATTACTGTTAACTAAAACATTATCTTAAGATTTTAGATTTCATTGATATTGATCTCATAAAATGCTGAGCATGTCTATGACGTTAATCGAAGCTGAGACTATTCAGCAGCTCACAAGTTCAGGCCCAAAATGGTTGCATTTGGTTATATAAAATGCATCAACCTCCTAACCTCATTTTACAAAAGTTTCACATTGTTACAGAATCAGCTTAAATGATTCCATCCTAATGGAGCTCTTGAGTAGTGGTTACCAGAAGCTCTTTCACAGGTCAGCAAAACACTGTTATGTTGATGGCTCCTGCTGACAGAGACTAGCAAGAAACAAGTCTTCATGGAAGATGAAATGCATTTTTCATTGGAGGAAGTAGAAGTGCTGCTTTGTATTTCAGCTTGCTGAGACCTCTACTGTAACATTTAACCTCATGGTAACTCTGTCTTTTCCTCTGTAAAAACATGAAGTATACACACAAAAATAACATTTTTTTTTTGTTATGAAAATGGGATGAATATACGAATCTGAAAGAAATCCAGTTTAGAACACTTCTAAACTTTCTAACATCATTCTTTGCAGAGCTTGGACAATGTTGATTATGAGAAAAAATGTATAAGGGCAGCCTCATCTGCTTGTCAGCTGCAGTTGGTATAAACAGATTTCTGAATTATCCTGTTAGACCTTCTACGTCAAAATTATATGTAAAATAAAATGCTGATGTCAAAATCTGTTAGGATTTTTTGGTGAAAAGTTATGCTTTATGTAAACTAAGACTTTTACAGGATCCTGACAGGTTTATATGGCCAGGCAATTAAGGGAGGAGAATGAGCATCTGTCCCTGGTCTGTGAAGTCCGTGGGTAGAAGGAGACTGCATGATGTTCCTCCTCCAGGAGACGTACAAGTGGTGATGGAGGTGGGGGCAAGTTTCTCCATGAGGCTTTACACATCCACAAGGTAACTAATTCCCATCTCACAGACACCTCAGGACATAAACAGCTTCCAGCACCCTTCCAAAATGAAAAACTGTATTCAAAGGCTGTGGAAAATAATCTGTTACCAGTGTCCAAAGGAGTCTGGGCTCCATTTACAGTGGCATGGAGAGATTCAGCCTTGCAGGCAGCGATTTAAATACACTAAACTTGTACAACGCCAAATGAAAACAAAGGTGGGTAATGGATCATCAAGCTTTACTCAAGTGGTCAGGAGCAAAACCCCGCCCCAGGTTGCAGAGCAATGTTATGAACTCCAGACAGAGGTACCCCAGGGAAAAAGAGATCCTACGGTCAGCTCTGCAGAAGCACTTAGGTGCCAAATGTCATTTGAAGCCCACAGAAGTCAATAGTCAAAGAGATGCCTGGCCCAGAGGCAGATGTCTGTGTGTCTTAGGAGGTTTAGCTCTCCAAGTTAATTCCACTTTCTTTCCCTTGGGTGTTTTGAATCATCTGAGGCAATCTTGGGTGTTTAAGAGATCCACATCACCATGTCCGAAATGGTCTAGGATTTATGGGGACCTGCAGTTTTTTTGGAATGACGGTGAGGGACCACGGGCATGTCCTAGAGCATTTTGAATGAACTCAGGTTTCTACATGAGCGAGTGAGCAGTTACAACAGAGAGTGCCTGCTGTGATATCTGCTCTACCATTAATAAAGTACAATGAGTGTGTTCTGTTTCTTTAGCAAGGACTGTATTTTAAATATCATTCTCCATCACTCTCCTTTTGTTTGTTTGTTTTTCTGGTTTTTTGGTTGGTTGGTTTGGTTTAATTTTGTTTTGTTTTTAAAACCTCCCATAGATCTAAAAGTTAAAACAGAACTTTCCTATTCAATTGCCTGGTTCAATATTTGCTTGCAAACACAGGGTATGATTCTTTTCTTTCTGGCCACAGGTTTACTCCTGCCAGTGTACGAGCTCCAGCTTAGCTGTTCCTATAGTTGTCTGTGTATGTATATGAACATATATAAAAGACTAAAAAAGCTAGTCTTCTCTTTCTGGACTCGTTTACATTCATTACTTTGTCTCTTCTTCCTTTGTAGGAAATATTAAACAACAGGAATTCATTTGTTCTTAAATTTTTGGTGACCATGAGCAGAGTAATAAAAGGGAACTTTCTTAAAATTATGGTATTCAGGAACCTGCAAGGAGAAGGAATTAACACCCTTATGCCACTGACCCATTTCTATTAATGGCTGGATATGCCAAACAATGAAAAGTCAACAAAATCTCAGGAAACAAAAAGGAGTAAAAAACCAATTTGCTTCTCATTAAGGTGCTGGAAAAGTCCAAGATAAACCTGTTTAAAATTGATCTGATAAGCTGGGGAGCTCTGATTCACTGATGTGTTTTTCCCTTCTAATCGTCCTTTACTAATATTTATCCATTGCTTTGAGTAACTATTAATCTCCTAAGTTGAGAAACTCTACAAATGCAATTTCTAGAGCATTTAACCTTTCCTGTTTGCTGGCTCCAGAGTTTGGGTTGAATTGGATACCAAGCATGACATTTTGCTTTGTTTCTATGAGCTCTAAATTGCTAAAATATTGGCAAAAAGTCTATTTAAAACTAGATTTTCTTTACTTTTTTTTTTTTTAATCCTGCACATAAATATGGTATTTTCCCCGAAGTGTAAGGAAGTTGAATTCACTTTAGTTTTTCCACTTGCTTGCTTCTGCCTGTTGCTGAAGCTCCTTCAAATTGCCATGTGCTTGCAAGAGTAATTTTTTCTTCCATAATTTGACATCAGAAATGACCAGAGAGATAACAGCTCAGCAGCATGAATGTCTTTCTAATGATCTCCCAGAGAAAAAAGAAAAAGAAAGAAGTATCATGCTACCAGCCTAATAATTCTAATATCTGGCAATAAATCTTGATTTTTAAAAAATGAAAAATTTCCATAAACTTCCTCATATATGCAGCCACTCAAGTTTATCTTTTCACAGCAGAGCTTTCGATCCTTCTCTTTTTCCCCTTCTCAATCTTTCTTTTTCTTTTATCAATTTTTTTTTTTTCCCCTTTTTTTATTTCCCCCCTATCCTATTTTGGCCATGACAACTAAAGGCTTTTAAAAAAAATGGCCTGGGCTCTGAACAAAGCCTGTTGTTGCAGGTAATTGTTGAAATATCAAGGGTATTCCGTCCTCCATTACTTAAGCTTTCATTTGTGGCTTTCATGGTTTTGAGGAATGTTTATGGCTGACAATCCTTTCTTTACGGCTCTATCCTTCAAGCTCTGGCTGATACCGCTGAGAATGACCGCATGAGTGACTGATAAAATGTCAAGATGCCATTGTTTCCAGGAGAGTGTTTGGGAGCAATAAGATCCGTTTCAATTTATCTCACCCACCTGACTTTAAGGCTCCAGGTTTTACTTCTTGAACTGCTACGAGGGATAACAAAACAAAACTCCCCCCCCAGTGCCCTGCAGCAAGCACAAAACTTGGGGCCTTTAAGCACTCAGAGATAATATTATGCAGATGGGTCATAACAGCAGCAGTGCTCTGACGCTGGAGATATATTTCACAAAGCACGTCGGCACAATATTTGGGACTTAATTAATAATCTCTGTGAAAGCTGGTTTATGGATCATAATAACCATATTTTTAAATCTGTGAAATACAGCAACAAAAAAATCTAATTCGCGAGGCAGATGGTGAAGCAGGGTCTGTGGAGCAACAGAATGGGAGAGCGTTACGGTGAGTTTCAGAGAGTCTTCTGCTAGGATTTAGCCCTTGCCAAGGCTGTACCACTTCTCAAATGGTCTTTGAGGGTGGCCAGACTACAGATCAGTCCAGGTGAAGAGAAGGCAGCAAAACCAACTGCCAAAGGAAATAAATAAAAATATGAATTAATATTTTGCATAGATGGTTTTGCAGTGCAATTACTCTAAAGCCGTTGCACTCAAATTAAATAGCAATCACTAAATGTAATTTAGCTGTAAAGTTTAAGTGGCAGTTTTCTAAGATGTGGTTTGGAGTTTACATGGGGATTGGGACAATTTGGGGTTTTTTCCTGTCTGGTACTTGTGAGAAGAACTGACACAATTATAATGGTGTTAATAATCGCAGCAAAAAAAACCCCCACCTGTCTAATGGAATCATTCTACTTTATCAATTTTTTAGACTCCAATCCTATAGAATCATAGCACAGTTTGTGTTGGAAGGGACTTTTAGAGGTCATCGAATCCCACACCACTGCAGAGCCCAGGGACATCTTCGCCAAGACCAGGCTGCTCAGAGCCCTAACCTTGAGTGTTTCAAGGGATGTGGCATCCACCACCTCTTCAGGGAACCTGTTCCAGTGCTTTTGCCAGTCCTGTGTGCCATGAGGCTGTTCTCAATCCTTACCCTGGGAGGGCAGCGACCAGCCCAGCTGAGACACTTCCTGTGCCTGAGGATGGCACTGGAGGGCTGCTGCGTGCTCAGGTTTGCCCTTGGTGGGGCAGAAAGATGGTTTCACAGGGAAGGGAAAACTTCTGCTCTGACTCAGCTTTCAGAGATATTTCAGACACATCCTGTCCAATGTGTAAGCTACTCATATGCTAAAGCGATTAATCTGAGCTACAAGGATGTAATTAACTGTCATTTAACTAACAACAGCAGTTAAACTAGCATTTAAATTTGCTGAGGCATAGATTTGATAAAAGGTCCTGAGGTGTGGCAGAACTGCTGAGGCTGGCAAAAGGCTGGTCCCAGTCAGGTTTAAATTAACCAATTTGTTTTTAAAATCTCGGTCTGGTTTGGAAAAACCTTATTGCAGCCAGACTCCCTGGAAGGCTGTTCTTCAGATCAGCTCCTAACTCAGGCCATTTTATTAAGAACTTTAAAACTCGGCTGAAGTTTGAGCGCTGGGGGTATTTGCCAGGAAGTTTTAAAGAAGGCATATTTCCCTGAGATTTTGGAACAGTCATGAAGTAACTCCAATTTTCCTCTTTTTCCGAAGAGCATCATTGTCCCTGCCAGATTTGAAGTTCATCTGCTGTGATCACCGTGGCTGCTTAGTGTCTCTGAAGACCCTCTCAGTCTTCCTGAATCTTGATTTTCTACTGTGTTAAGTGAAACTTATTTCTGTGAGAATGAGTGACTGTCCAGGCAAGTTCAACCTTGCTGTAATTATCAAAATATTATTCTTCCCATGCTAAGACTAAGTGCGCTAAAATAGTTTTTATTTCACCCTTTTTAGAACACTAAGACATGCATTTTGGGGCTCAGAAGGACATACAAGGTGATCAAGTCCACTTACTAGATACCATTTTTACCTTCCAGCGGTGTTATGGACAGCAAGTAGAAAACCTATCAATATCCATGAACCTAAAATGGAGTCCTCATATTACTGCTCCTAATTGCATCAATTAGTCCGCTCTGATACCAGGAGCTCACCTGCTTTAACAGACAGGTCAGATGACAGCTGGAAGGGGAAAGTGAAACTGGTCACAAAGCAGATTAATGACAGAAGCAACATTTCAGACTTACACTCCTATAATATGGCTACTGGAGCATTTCTTACCTTGCAAGACCAAAAGCCTGTGCTGATGATAGTTTGGGCTTGACCCATACTGGGGTTAATGATGAAAACTAAGGTATAGATTAATCAGAAAAATGACGCTTCAAACTGTCTAAAGGTCATCCGTGGCTGCTGCTGGGTTTCTCTGCCCTGTGTGCCTATTCAAGTCATCCTGGTTAGTTAAAGTGGTAGTATCAGGTAGAGGAACATTTAGCCTTATGCCAGAAAATAACTTACTCCCTGGCCATGTGTCATCTCTCTAACTAGATGTACTTTAAAATAGAGCAGTCCCTTAACCTACAAAAAGGTTGGTGGGGTTTTTTTGGGGTTTTTGTGTTTGTTTTTTTTTTTTTCCTTTTTGTCCCCTTTTTTTCTTCTTCTTATGTGAATAAAAAGAAAAAAAATAATTGAAAACCACTTACCTGGTCAACATTATTTCATAGGGTGCTGAAGTATAAATCAGACACACTGCGACCTTCATAGAAATTTCAGATTTATTTACAGTGGTTTGCACTGATCGCTTTATCTACAAGGAGCTCAGCTTCCCCTTGGTGACTCATAAGTAATGTGGTCCACGCAAACCCGTGTAAATAGATCCAATATTTCAAGGAAGGTCATGCTATATACTCTCTTTGTTTCTCAAGAATAGATGATGGCTTACTGCAGGGCTGATACGACATTTATCTTCATGAGTGAGGAGGTTGATTGTGTGGCCCAAAGGGCAGTAGTCATGGCTGGTGGGCACCCAACGGGAATGAAACACACCCCATAAAACTCTCTCTATTTTTGTGTCTATGTGATGAAAGCTCCTTACTCACCAGATAGTCTGCAGAATACTCTAAACAGTAAAGAACAGTTTTCTTTCAACAGGAGCAAGAGAAAGGAAATAAATCCTTATACATCCAGGATTGAGAAGACCTTAACCTTCTGTGGGAAAGCAGGAAAGTTCCCTCATGAGAGAAATGTCTTGAACCTTCTTCTGAGGCCTCCTTGGTTCCTACCAGGCGGCAGAGTGAATCAGGTTGACCACTTCAGTGCAGGCTTCTTGCAGTCCTGCACTGCCTGTATCCCTTCCCCTCTGCAGACACATTCGGATCTACAGGTCGGGTATATCACCTGGAAAAGTCCAGCTCCACTAAACGGAGACAGTACGATGATCTTGGGCTTTTTTTTTTCCAGTTTCGTGTCTGTTTTTGTGATTTGCTTCGAAGCCTTACCTTCTCAAACAGCAAGCCATCATGAGACACAGCTTACCATAGCACAGCGCCGACATGAGAAGGGTTTCCAGCACAGTGTCACAAAACCCACTGGTGAAAAACGTGGCCCAGGCCATGTTGTCAGAAAGAACATCTAATAAGGTGCGGAGCATAAGCATCTGCTATCTTCTTCTACTGCATTTTTGGATCATAGTGTAATGATTTCATCCAACATATCTAAGTAGCATCATATTTCATCATCTATGTGATATCATATTTATACAAGTATTTCTGTTGGCAGTACAAATTTTCCATCTTATCTCTTAGTTTTGTTTCACATTTTAAAAAATCAGATTATTTTTTCTTGAGGTAGCAGTCTAGGACTCTGGAAATCAAAGTCGAATTCACTGTTTTGCAACACATTTTCCAGGTGAATTTTGTGGAACTCTTTAAATTAACTGGAGAGAGTACTTTCAGGTAGTTGGTACCCACAGTTGTTTTCTCTATACTTCAGTTTCTCACTTAAAAAATGTAACAATGTTATTTTCTTTGCCTGTTTCCATTCCTATTTATATCTTAACATTGCCTATTAGACCTCATCTGTGTTGATCCTACTGTAAGTGAAGCTAGTAACAAAAATATCTTCCACCCAAAAGAGAGGTTTTGGAAACGAGCAGAGGCACACAGAAACAAGAATATAAATTTTCATCATGTTAACAATTTAATCACTATAAATAAAATATTATCACCATGTTCTCAAGCCTGTCCTAGAATACTTTTAGGACTACATCTGTGAAAGAAATAAGATGCATAATGCCACCATATTTTAATCAATCCCTGCTCCATGTGTTTTCCAATCACTGTAACAATATAACTGCCTGCAGCACAGACTGGTAGTGTATGAATTTTTGTCATTTGGTCCATGTTTATTTTTAAGATAGATGGGGAAGACAAAAAGCCCCACAAGGCAATAATTCCACTGTTCAGAAACCCCAGCCAGGTCTGACAGCTGGTGAGGAGAAAGGTCAGCTCCTGCTGACTTTTGCAGTGTGTGGGAGAGAGACATGGAGAGCATGAGGATCAGAAGGTGAGCACAATGGCCTCACAAAAAAAAAAAAAAAAAAAAAGGCTTTTAGGGAAGGGGAAAATAGAAAGGTTTTTTAATTAAAAAAAAAAAAAATTACCCCCAAAACCCCCAAGAGAGATTGTTCAGGAACAACCTGAGTGACCTCGGAAATGTCAACAACTAGAAGAGAAGTGGCCAAAGTAGGCAGGTAGTTGTTAGAGGATTTCTGAAGATGCAGAGTGTGGCGTGTGGGACTGTGATAGCTCTGCTGCAAGGGAGGCAGTTGGGACTGGTCTTGCACACACAGCATCTTCTCTTTAATTTTGGCTGGGAAGTTGCATCTTATTTGAATACCCTTGAAAATTAAATGGAGCTCTATGAATCCTGCAAAATGTTTTCTATGACTGGTCTTTCAAAAGTTTGGTGAACACTCTGCAGCACCTCTTGGCATCTCATGCAGGTTCTTGTCTGAAAAATAAAAAAAAAAGAAGAAAAGGAAAATTGAGTTTTATGGGCATAGGTATTTGCAGTATTTTTTTTAAAGTGAACGTGTGACTTTTCTAATTCACAGGGGTGTAGACAAAGCCTCATCTATGGTCAGGATTTTGTAAATGGCCTGTTATGGAAGTTTGAAGGGCCTGGTCCTGACTCCTGTTAAAGAAGGGGTGCTGGGGCAGGCAGATAGAGTATGAGTCCAGCAGGTGAGATTTTACCTGTAAGAGTAACTACAAAAACAAGGATGCTTTGCAAGTCAGTATCCATAGGCAAGACTAGTGGTCACCATGACAACGTGCTAAAATGGACATGGGTTCTCAGGGACCATGGGTCACATACTCATAATGAGTGTGGGAGGTACTGGGGACAGAAACCCTGACCACAGCTCAGGGACCAGTCCTGGCTGGCATCCTCCTCATCCTCCCACCCCTCTGCCCCAGCTCTACCCTCAGGCTGATGCCGTTTCACAGCAGCTCTGCCACCCTGTGACCCTGTGCTGGGCCCACCAGACTGTGCTGGGCTGTGGGGTCACGGGGGTGGACAGAGGCTGTGACAGCTTACCTCACTTAGGTACCAGGGGATGATTGGCAGGGATGCTCTGGAAAGTCACACCGAGTGCCATCCTGCCTGTCCACTTCCCAGCACATCCAGCTCACCTTTCACCTGGTTGTTGCAACGGGACGTGGTTGCCTTTGCTGGAAAAAGAGCAGAATTGAAAGCGAGAGAGTGTGGCTCGGGACAAGCATTGCCCTACTCTGGCTGCCTCCAGTCTGTGTCTGCTGGCAGGTGTCCAGTCCCTGCTGTTGCACAGGAGATGCGTCCTAGGAGATTCAGGGGGACATTCTGGTGGCAAAGTGGGTGCATTGGTGCTTCGGCTGCCTCCTGCAAGCAGGGCTTTGCAAGCCTTTACAGAATCATAATGGCACCAGACAGCTTTTTCTGCTGTGGAGACTGGGTTTGATGTCACTGGAGGATGAAGTAGGCAAAAGACAGTTTTGACTCAGTCCATCATGGGTTCTGTGACTGAGGCAAACCTCTCCAGCAGACTAGAGCAGATGGAAAAGAGAGCAGATGAGAGGGCAAGGGCTGTTCAGCCTGGAGAAGAAAAGACCCCAGGGAGACCTTAGAGCTCTTTCCAGTGCTGCAGGGAGCTCCAAGAGAGCTGGAGAGGGAGTTATGACAAGGGTCCTCAGTGACAGGACACAGTGGGACAGCTTCAAACTGAAAGAGGGTGGGTTTATATTAGATATTAGGAAGAAATTCCCTGTGAAGGTGGTGAGGCCCCAGCACAGAGCAACTGTGGCTGCTCCATCCCTGGAAATGTCCAAGGTCAGGTTGGATGGGACTTGGAGCAACCTGGGATAGTGGAAGTTGTCCCTGCCCATGGCAGAGGGAATTGGAACTGGATGAGCATTAAGNGAACTGGATGATCATTAAGGTCCCTTCCAACCCAAAGCGTTCTATGAAAAAAAAACAAAACCAAACAAAACATAACAAAGCAAACAAACAAGCATAAAACCCTCCCCCAAAAAAAAAAACCTCTCAGCAGAAGAGGAGAAAACCGGGTGCACAAGCAGAGCCCAGGAAGTGCTGAGCAGTGCAGACATCGTGGGTGTGCTGAGCAGCAGAGAGCTGCATGCAGGAAAGGAGGGTCTGGTGACACACAGATGCTTCCCTGCCTGCAGAGTGTTCAGCAGCAGGCGGGTTAATTTAGTGGTGTCGCACTCAGAGCATATCCAAATGTTCCACTGGTCGCTCTTGAGTTACTCTGTGTCTCAGGTGTACTCTTCAAGTATTTTAAAAGGGGCAATGATTTTTTTTTTTTTTTTTCCTTCCTGGTAGCGAGTACATCCAGGCAGATATAATTTTAATATAAAGGGGAAGTTTACTAGAATAGAATTTAAGAATATTAAAAAGGGATTTGGTTCCGAGAGAAATATTAGCAGTAAAGGCAAGGATAAGGATTTTGGAGAAATTTAATTAAAATTTAATCTTCTTTCTAATTAAATTTCCTTTTAATTAAACTTAAAATTAAATTTGCTTTGTTTAATTGGAGGAATTTAAAAAGTATTACCTCAGAATGTCAATCATTTTTTTTTTCACACTATAAAAAGTAGTTTACCCTGGTTTGTCTGGTTTAAAGGATGAGATTTCACATGGAGAGGGGAAAAAATAGTAATAAAAACATAACATTTAAATGTAAATCAATTTACTTCTCACTTATCTTCCACCTCGTTTCCTTTTCCCTCTCTCCCATTCTAGCATGCTGTAAATGAGGACAAAATGTTTTTGCCTCTCAGGAGCCTGTCTGTGTCAGCAGGGAATGCCCTAACCCTTTTGACATCTGGGCCACTCACTTATTACAGGACAGAGCTCTGGGCCGTGACAGTGCTTTGCTCTGCTTGATGCCATTAATTTTCCTGCTTTGCCAGCCATAATTCCTCTTTTTTCTGTTTGTTTGACTTTTTTTTTCTTTTTCTTTTTTCTTTTTTCTTTTTTCTTTTTTCTTTTTTCTTTTTTCTTTTTTCTTTTTTTCTCTTTTTCTCTTTTTCCCTTTTTTTCTTTTTTTTTCTTTTTTTTTCTTTTTTCTTTTTTCTCTTTTTTTTCTTTTTTTCTTTTTTTCTTTTTTTTTTCCCCCCCAGTGAGAAGTAGTCTTGGGGACATGAAAAGAAACAAAGGAACGGAAAGCTGTTCGGAGGTAGCGATGCCTCGGGATGGCTCTGCACCAGCATCACTCAGTGCTGCCCTGATGCCCTGCGCTTTCCATTTGCCTCTTAAGTTCCCCCTGCCACCTTCCTGCCCCTCCCTCCCTGTTCTCCAAAATGCCAGAGCATGCCTCATTTTGCCTTAAGTTCTGCTCATCCTGCTTTCTCCTTTGGATGCCTCTGTGCTGGCTCACAACTCCCCCTCTGCTGAAAGCCACCTGGCCAAAGCCATTAGTGACCTCCTGGCCCGAGCTAAAACCAAAGAGTGATTTTTTCTGGTCTCAATTCTGTCGATCTATCTTGCTCTCTTCATCTATGCAATCTGCCTCTGGTTCCACTTTGCTGATGGGGATGACTCTCATTGTGGTGCCTTTTCACGGCTCTTGCACCTAATTCTTCTGCTTATAGATTGCCACCTTGCAGGCTTTTTTCACATCCTCATACCTTCTCTTGGACTCATTCAAGTGACAACTCCCATCATCCCTGCCTTTTACTCTTCCCCTCTACCTTCCAGGCCACTCACCATCTGTATTTCTTCTACTCCCACTTTTTCCCCTGTTTTTTTTTGTTTTTTTTTTCTCATATACTGTGTTTTTGGCAGTTATTTTTGTTGCTTTTGGGGTTTATCTTTAAACTCTTCTTTCTTCTGTATCCTTGTGTTAGATGTGAATACCATCACTGCAGTCAAAGGCAACAGCATCCAGCTGAGGTTCAGGTCATTAATCCAGTGAACCAGGAATGATCAGAGAGAGAGGTCACTCCCAGCCCACTCCTCTCTAAACATGCAAAGATGCAACCTTCAATTTCTCTACAAAGATGTCCTGGGACCTCAGCAATACCTTTTGCCAACATTCTTAGTGAGACACTCTTGAAATCATCTCTGCCCTCAGAAGGAGAATTATACTTTGCACTTCATTCCATTGAACCCGGCTTTTCCCAGCATCAATTTTGTCCTGGGTACAACCAGTACCAGTTTTAAAGAAACTGAGCCCTTGGAAAAGTTGTGGTAGACAAGGAATAAAAGAAGCAAGGACCAGGAAGTGAAATGTTGCCAGTAAAGTAATGGTTGCTCATTTCTGTGCTTTGCTGCTTGTGCTTTGAAAGGCTGATACCACAGAAATATGAATCAAAGTAAGTTGAGCGGGATGTCACAGTAATCAAGATGGGAGACCAGGGAACTGGAGAGTGCCTGAGTCTGAATTTGTCAAATCAATTGATAAAAAACAGTTTTCTCCATAATAACATAATCAGTCTCCTCTCTAAATAGTTCAGGTGCTGAAATTGCCTTCTGTGCTTGAATTCATAATAATAAGAAATAATAAAAAGCTCAAGCAGAAGGATTAAGCAAGAATGAGCTGTGTGTACGTGCTCTATGCAAATTGGTGACACCTCTGTATTCATAATTCATTGCAAGTGGTTGAAGGTAAATAGATTTTTATTTTTATTCCCCATGAATCGCTCACATAAGCAGGAGCTATCTCATTTGAACATTTTCCCCCTCTTGTTTTATTTAAGTTGAGAAAGAAAGTAAAGAGATGACTGTAGCAGCTCCTGATCACAGATTGTACGAGATGCTGATGCTGAGGCTCTAAGATCCTGTTCAGATAAATCCTTTCTACTCTGTCTCAAAGTAGAGCTGGGGCTAGGGACCTAAAGACAGGGCATAGAAGGAGAGGTCATCCCCCCAAATTATGTTGGATTGAAAGATTGTGAAGAGTAAGTTAAGAGAGAATGGTGTTTAAGATCCCTGTCATACTCATTGTATTTCCTATTTGAAGACCTAACATTATTCCTTTATGTAATTAAGCAAAACCATAAAAGCAGAGCAACCCATGAAGCCATGCAGAAGCATATTTAGGGAACAACTGTATGACCTTATTAGGAACATTATGTATAACAGGGCTTGGGAGCAAGAAAGAGAAAAAAAGAATTCAAACAAACACTTTTATCTTGATGACCCTTAAATGAAAGGACAAGGAAACAGTATGATCAGCTAGCAAAACATTGTGAAGATAAGAGCCCTTTGTCAGCACAGAGGGCCTGATTCTCCCTTCCTTTGTCATTTGCATCTGTGCAAGGAGAATGACAAATTGCAGGAAAGATGCCACAAATCAGATCAGTTTGAAACAGTTCCTAGCTTTGCACGTGCTTTAATGACAGTTCAAGGTGAACAGACTTGACTCAGTCCCAAAAGGTGATCGGTTGATCTGGAATCTGAGCTGTGGTTGTATTAAGTATCAAAATATAGATTTTCATGCTGCCAGAATAAAACCAAAAACACTGTACTGCAACAAAATGATAAAGGGAAGATTGAAATATCATGAGTTACTTTAGTAAATATTTCCTTAAAACTATCTAATTATTTTCAGACTTCTGTTTCCTTTTTGGCGTCTTAGGATGCTAAGGTATTTCTACCATGAGCTGCTTCCTTTTTTACACAAGTTCAGTTTTATCCCAATTATATGCCAAATAAAAACAGAAAAAACCAAAAAGCCCCCCAAAGCCCTTTATAGTATTTCCACAAGACTAATATAAAACAGATGTATCCTGCTGAGTTCACAGTATATTTTAAACAAAATGACCCCAATGTTGTTCTGGATCTTACAAATGCTGATATATATGAATATGAATGCCTTTCCATGGGGGAGCATTCTCAGGAGTATCCAATGGGTCAGTCTTTCCCTGTTTGAAATGGTAATTATATGCATGGGGTTGTTTTTCAGTTTCATTTAGTTATTTTTTAAGTGTTTATTTTTGCAACACATTGTCCTATATTTTGGTATTTTTTTCCTGTACGTTTCTCAAGGCAACTAAAAATAATACACGGCAATGCTTAACTCTTGTGTAGCTTTGGCTGGTAAAATCCCCAGAAATATGGGTTCACATTGGCTGTTTCCTTGTTGTAGTTCTCCAGACATAAATCATCATATGTCTATAAGGCTTGAAGGAACACCTGCCCAATTTTTTAAAGTAGTGTATGTTCTGATTCTAAAAAGCACAGGGAGTTTCCTTCCTTCCTTCCTTCCTTCCTTCCTTCCTTCCTTCCTTCCTGAATTCCTGAATTCCTTCGTGAATTCCTGAATTACTGAATTCCTTCCTGAATTCCTTCCTGAATTCCTTCCGGAATTCCTTCCTTCCTGAATTGCTTCCTTCCCTCCCTCCCTTAGGGATGGGAGATTCATCCTGAGTGGGGCTTCTGCCTGGCCTCTGTTATAATCTGGAGGCATCTGAACTCTCTTGAAACATAGAGAGAATGGAGAAAACATTTTTTCCCCCCACATTTCTTTTCTTTTAACTCATCCATCTCTCTCATGATGAGAGACTTCACTGTCCCACATGATCTCATAATTCAAACCTATAAGATCCTGACATGAAAGCCGGAGTGTCACAGAATTGCCCCCAGTTTCTGTAGTAAGTGATGTCCACCTTTGGTGTCTGACAGAGGTCAGCTTCATCCACAGAATGGCTCACTCTGGGAGATGGACATCCCAGTTGATTTGGTCAATTATCCTTGTAGAGAAAGCTGTAAGGGAGCTTTCTCCAGATTTATTCTTAAAGGTATGAAAGAGAAATTCAGGCCCAGGATCACGAATCTTATTTTTTTTTTTGCAGCAAATAGATTTTGGACAAAAAAAGTGGAAGGTTTCCTGGTGGAAGATGCTCGAGTAGAAGGTCCCCTCCTTGTCCATGGCAGGGGGCTTGGAACTGGATATTCTCTAAGGTCCCTTCTAACCCAAGCCATTCTGTGATTCTGTGATTCTATGAAAAAAATAACTGCCTATATTATACTATATTATACTGACGATATTACCCTGTATTGGACTGACTGTAGGAAAGTATTTAGGATATTTAATCATCTCAGATCTACAAAAAGGCGATGTTGACTTTGTGCCCCATCCAGGAAGGCAGCAGTTGGAGTGGGCTTACTCTTGTCCATAGCTTTCAAACTCTCAGCCACACTCAACACAATTTGTACACCATGAATATATTGAGTTTATGACACAGATGCTTAAACTAATTATCTCTTCTAATTTATTTCTTTTTCCTATTGAGGAAAAGTATTTGTCCCAGATAATAATCCAGCTATCAGTCTCTTGGTCTAAATGATGTTGGCAACAGAAAGAAAAAAACCTCTGACTTTTCTCAGTATCTTGTTTTCTTTGAAAAATGGGTCTAAGTCACCAAGTTAATTTGAGAATTTTCAGGATTATATTACTTTTTCTTTTGCTAATCTATATCCATACCCATATCAGCTGGGATAGGAGGAAGGATAGAAGTTTAATTTTACATATTCCAGTTCTGTGCTTTGAGTGCTAACTGAAATGCCCCCTCCCCTCCTGGCAGCGTACACTGAGGTGGGGTTTTGACAGCAGCCTTTAATAGAGTTTCAGGAAGTATGGATGGAAAAGACCTATGAGGTCATCTAGTCCAGTTCATAGCCAGAGCGATAACTCAGGCTGTTCTCACCAGCTGAGGTGATGGTACTCAGTGGCAAGTCAGACATAAATTCTGAGTCAAAGATCCCTAAATTTTGCAGCATGAGATTCAAGAAGATGAAAAGTCTGGAGCAGCTTCAGTTATTTTTGATAGAGGTTTTTATTACATTATTTATACAAACATGAATAAGGCAGTATAAAAGTGACTGAGCATTTAACTATATTTACTTATCTTTTTAAGTGTAAGAAGGTTGGTTTGTTTCTTTTATTTTATTTAAATTACTGGTCCTGTGTCTAGATTATGAGGGACAAAGGCGGAGAAGTTGGTGTTTTCTAAGGGATCGTGGCACTTGGAGTGGTGTGACAGGGAGGGGAGGGTTCAGGGCTCATATCAATGTTGGTCAAGTATTCTGAAAGAAAAAAAGTTAACACATATTTCTGATGCCACTAGCTTCATGAGCTGTCTGTCATCATGAATGTGCCCAGTTCTCACCTGCTGAAGCTGCTGTATGACATGGTTGAAGATTCAGGCAGGTGTTACTACATCTGATCCCACATGTTTTTCATATCAGGTTTTTGTGTGACTGTTTCTTCTCCCCTGGTTATGAACTTTGAAACATTTTCTGTGTTTTGTTTGGGTTGGTTTTTTTTTTTTGTGAAAACAAACTGTGGATAGCAGAGGACAACTTTGCAGCATGTGGCAGGCTCTCAGCACCCCCTGGATAATTATTCAAAGGCCTTATGGATCTCCAGGCATGCTGATCTATCCACCAAACCTCAGATCTTAGCTGTCCCGCAGGAGATAGATATTTATTTATTTATTCTTTTCCTCCATATCTGTGCAAGAGATGAATCACCCAACCCAGAGAAGAGAGAGCCCAGACCTGTCCCAAGGGAAGCAGTGGAAGGGGGGGAAGAAGAGGGAAATGTTCCCTCTTGCCCACCCCTCGGGAGGAGGACAGAAGGTGGCGGGGTGTTTGTGCCGCGCTTGGCCGGCGTCCCCGTCACGGCATCCGTGGGCCCACGCCAGGCTGCTCAGGGCTGTGGGGATGTGCCGTGCTCTTGCTTTTCCTGGAAACTTCACATTTGTTGAAATGAGCATGCATATTTAAAAAAAGGTGTGTGTGGGAGCCGATGAATCACGTCTTCTGTCAAAGATTCCAGACACCCAGCTGAAGCACTGCTGAGTGTCTGGGGCTCTTTACTTGTCTTTGTTCTTGTGTGGGCTTCAATTTCTCACAGAATTTTCCTTCGTGTCATACAAAGTTTCCTTTTATCAGCTGCTTTCCCAGCTCTTTCCCTTTCAGCCACCCAACCATACTCCTCAACCCACCTCTCCAGAAGCACTTCCTGGTGTTCATCACTTCCTCTTTATTTGTCATCCCATAAAGAACCGTATTAGTGGTTCTTCCATAGAAATGCTACGATTAGGGCCTTATTCAAAGCTCTTCTCAGTGACACAATATTATGGATTTACAAGTGTGTGTCCCTGGAGCTTGTGAGGTGGCTGGTGTCTGCTCTCCCTGGGTGCACCTGCCATGCTGGGAAGGGTACAGGGAAGGTGAGAGAGAGCATGAGCCAAGCAGAGACCAGTTAAGCCTAAAATCCTCCCTGTCTCTGGCCCACAGACAGAGGTTTCCCCAAAACTTAGGAATTTTAGGTTGGTTTTGCCCTGACAGCAATAGGCAGCACCGTGGAGGGAGGGTAAAATGGATCCTATTTTTCCTTGAGAATCCTGTTCCAGGTTTGAGTTCATGATTTCTCTCTACAGTTTCCTGAAATGAGGTTGTGGATGGGGGTGTAGAGGTGGTGGGTGGTTTGGTCTATTCTCCCAGGCAACAAGGAAGAAGAGGAAATGGCCTCAAGTTGTTCCGGGGGAGGTTTGTATTGGATGTCAGGAAACATTTCTTAATGGAATGGGCTGCCCAGGAAAATGCTGAAACCATCATTCATGGAAGTGTTCAAAGAACATGTGTTTGTGGTGCTTAGGGATGTGGTTTAGTGGTGAATATGGCAGTTAATGGTTGGAATTCATGCTCTTCAGGACTTTTCCAACCTTACAGGTTCTATGACTATGACTCATGGTCTCTGTCAACCAAGAACACCATCAAATCTTTCCAGGGAAAGGAAGTCCTCTGAAGGGCCAAACACAGAATAACTGTCCTGTGATGCAGTGAGAACCTATTTTAAAAGCAATATAAACCCTTCACAGCTCTGGGTGAGTGGGAGATGTGTGTCAGCATCTGCCCTGGAGCTGCAGAGGGATGGTCATGAACAAGGTCTGGTGTTGGAGCCCTGTAACAAAGTGAGGGCTCAGGTAGGCACCAGGCAGGTCTCTCTCAGGACACAGGCACAGCAGTGAGGCCTTGTGTTCCACAACCCTGGAATGGCTGGGGTATTCACTCATTAAAAGGTACAACTTAGTCACAGAGGCAGATTTATTTGCATATTTGTATTAGTAAATTAAGCAGTGTTGAGCAATGCAGCTTTATGGATTAATTGCAGCGATCAATTGCTGGTGCATTTTCCTTTCAGGCAAGCAGGCACTCCCACAGACCGTGTCTGAACTTTTTTTGGGTGTCAGTTTTGGGCCAGGGGTGTCCCCCAAGGGGCAGTCAAGATTCAGGGGGATGAAGGGTTCAGTACTGATGTGAGCCATTGCGTGCCAGCTGGCCTCAGTCATGCTGTGTGCTAAGGCGCACTTAATTTAATGGCAGGGACAGAGTCACAAAATCCAGCTTTCCAGCAGCCTAATCAGTTTGGACAGGGGGCTGCTCTGGCGTGGCCGTATTGACTCTGGTTTGGAAGATGGCTCAATTGGTCCTGTCTCAGATCTCTGCTCAGGCTCCAGTGCCGTGCAGACACAGGTTTGTAGTTCCTGCTTTCCATTTCCAGAACTAAACTCCAAAGTCAATGGTAATTTTCTTCAAAGGCTTGGGATGCACCCTTCACCTTTTGCCTTTGAATTGTTTATTAAATTCTTGATATTTTTTCTTACAAATTGTGGGCGCCACTTAAAGGCAAGACAGAAATTTGGTTTGCAGTCCCAGGGACATCAAATACCAACCCTTCTGAGGGGGAGTAAGCTGTTTTTCATCGTAACTTGTAAGGCAGAGTCTGTTTCCCAGTGCATACAGACTAAGTGCTATTTTAATAGCTTTGACTTTTGGAGCAAAAGCTCAGTGAGTTGCAATTAGAGCTGGTCATTTGTTTTTAATGAAAGAATTTTCCAAGGCAAAAAAACCCCCAGTACACGCAGCTTCGCCCAAATCAAAACTTGTTGTGAAAATATGCTGACTTCAGTGACATTTTTTATGGGAATAAGTCCAAATGAATCATTTCAATCTTCTCCTTGCATTTTGATAATGTCAGAATGTTTCATTGCAAGAATATTGAAACATTTCATTTTAGCAATGCAGTAGGAAAGAGCTGTGGAGAGCCAAGTAATCTTGTCTTCAGGATTTGTAAAGCAGAGAGTTTAAAGTAACAAAAGATGGTGGGGCCCAAACTTGCTCCTACAAAGCCCGTTCAGGTGTGGTTTCCCCTGTGTTACATATATGGTATCCTTTCATATGTCTTGAGAAAGCTGCAAGGGAGGAATGCAGGAGAATTACTGGAAGTCTGAAATTCGCAATGAGAATTGAATTTTTATTAAAAAAAAATAATTAAAATCTAAATAATAATTTTAAAAAACCCAAAAAAAAACAAACAAGC
>WEKY01029324.1:8939-30056 GCA_013390045.1 Picathartes gymnocephalus | reverse complement strand
GTTTTGGATTCTTTTTTATTGTTGTTTTTTTTTGTTTTTTTTTTTTTTTAATATAACCAATTAGATCCATTTATTTCAGAAGATGGGGAGCTACTCAGAAGTCACCATTGACCCCCAACTTCATGCTCTACCTGAATTCAGTTTCCTGCACAATCAAGCTTTTCTGGCCTCTTTGTGTTCCTCCCTGCCCAGCTCTACCAGGAGGCTTGACACTGTGTGAATCCCTATGGGTGTTCTTTTCTGCTCTGCCATCAGTGAATGTTGCCCTCCAGTCTGGTGTGGTTTCAGTGGATTTTGTGTAACCAAGATAATTTATAGATGAGCAAGGGTCTTATAAAAGAGTAGGCAAAGAAAAACAGAAACCAACAGAAATTAATGGAGGTGAGTGACCTAAGTGTAGTCCTAGAAAACTAAAGAAAACTATTTAAACTCTGTAATTTAAATGAGGTTATTCAAGGAGGGTTTTGAATGAACTAATCAATGAACATTAGGAATACTATATCACAATTAAATTTCATTGTTTGTCAGCATTAACCCAAACGAGCTTGTTTTCTTTTTAGCTGCCATACTTGAAATCATTTGGGATCTAATTGGAAACACTGAAGATAAATTAAATCGCAATATTTACAATCAAATAGGAGTTTTTTTTAAATACAATTTTAAATGAGCCTTGCTGATGTTTCCTAACGCCCATGAAGTCAGTGGCTTGGGCTATGGCTGTGGTTGAATATACCATGTGTTTATGTATCTCCAAATTACCTCTAAAGATTTGTCTTTAGACAAATCCAGGGGAGGCTGGAGAGCCTCCACTTTGACCCGGGCTTATTTCAGCACCTCACATTTAGTGCTCCCACAGCTGTATCCCTGGAAGTGTCTAACTGGTGGGTCTAACCCTAGTTAATTCACAATGATGTGAATGACACGGACCTGTGACTGAAGAGTAAAACAGGCCTTGGTCTTGTCCTGGAAGGAACATCAGGTGAGAAAGTATTTTTTGCTTGCTGCTTTGTCATGCCACCTTGCTCTTTTTGGTTAATGTTGACTAAAAGCAGAGATGAGAAAGTTCTGAGCAGGAAGACATCATGAAATTGGAAAGAGGGATGTAGGCTTTGTGGTTGGCTGCGATCAGAAAGGTTTACAGTCTCCCCTTGCCCAGTTTCACTGGTGGAGCAGCACACCTGGTTTTGGGTAAGGGGGGGATTTAAATATGAGCTTCTGTCATAGTTGATTGGTTTGCCAACTTGATGGGATAGTCCTTTCTGAATTGTCAGTTTATGAATATATAATCCTTTAATGCACATGTAATAGGGAATTAATTACTCTTGCTCTTTGGGAGGAGGTATTTAGCATTTCTTTAGAGTTTTAACACTTTTTTCCATTCTTTTGGTTTTCTTTTCTGTCTATTTAATTTAAACAATTTTTAATATGAGTGGAAAATCTATTTAAAATAGATCAAAATACCCTCATCTCTCCCTCTTTTTTTTTAAAAATCTAAATATGTATAACTCTTAGAAAATTTCAGATCTTAACTGTCCATCTTTGAGAGTCTAGAGAACAGGGAATTTTATGCTCCTGAGTTTATTAAGGCAGCTATTACTTACTTATTAAACACCTCATGAATTCTGCTATGAATAACAGTATGCTAATGTTCAAATAACTGCTTATATTAGTAACTAATGATCACCTCTAATAGTCCTGCTATATTTGTGTGCAAACCACCTTCCTATTTATATCCCAGCTACGTTATGTGTCTGTTATTTGAAGCTTGCATTTAAATACAACACAATTCCAAATTAGCAAATATATTTGTGTATCCAGGTGCAAGAAGACATGAGCTCATTTCACTAAGCTGGGCAGATGGTGCTTCACGTGGAACTGAGCTCTATCATCTGGTAGGAGGTCATGGATTGGGAAAGACTGTGTCTTATCTTGGCTGTACTGCTTGTCCAGGCCAGAGCCTGGTTTGCATCAGGCTGCTTGAAGAGGGACAGCGGGCTTAGTTTTCATTTCATTTTCTACAAAAAAAAAAGAAAAAAGCAGCAATGTGGATTTGTGGAAGCAAAGTGGCTGGAGGCTCCCTCTGCCATCAGCTCTGTCTCACAATGAGGAGGGCAGGATTCACATCTTGTGGGGGCCCTTCATACCAGGGCACTGCTTTTGCAGCTGGTCCCCACCTGTGGAGATGCAGCTGATGAGTGAATAATGAGCAGATGACGGTGAGGAGCCAGAGAGGCACCAAACTACTGCAGGGGTGCTGTGGAGGAACGAGGCTCAGAGAGTAATGGAGAAAGACAATTATCCATGTTTTCCTCACTGTTACACTAAAGATTTTGAATGTCTTGAATCCCTTTAAATAACGTTGATAGAGCTTTTCAAGAAATTTTACAATTGTTATCCTTGTGAATTTCACGAGGAGAGATACAAGTGAAAGAAAAAAGCTCAGGCGGTTCCTTTGGTCTTGGAAACGAAATTCTACACATTATCTGTCTACAAGATCATAGGAAAAATAGTTTACTGACATTCTTTTACAAGGATGTGATTTTCTTTTCTTTTTCGCTCCCTGTGAAGAAACAGAAATTGCCTTTGAATTTAAGTTAAATCCCCTTATTCTAGACTTGGCTGGGATAGAGTTAATTTTCCCCTTAGTTCCTGGTGCAGTGCTGTATTTTGGATCTAGTCTGAGAATAATGTTGATTACACACTGATGATTTAGCTGCTGCCCAGCAGTGCTCACTCACTCAGTCAAGGATTTTCAGTGTCCCATTCTCTGCCCATGAAGAGGTACAGAGGAAGCCAAGGGTCAGCATGGCCAGGAGAGCTGGACGGAGCGATATTCCATGTCAGAGAACTAAATCCCAGTATATAAACAGAGGGAAGTTGGCCAGGAGGGACTGATCACCATTTGGAGCTGATCTGGGCATCAGAATCCATGAGTTTTACCTTTTTCAGATTCTCCTCCACATCCCACTGGGGACACAGAGAAGGAAGCAAGCATTTTTGTGGTGCTTAGTTATTGTCTAGGGTTAAACAACAGTTCCAACAACTCATTAAATTGAGAATTTAATAAAATAATAATGATTTCTTTAAAGTTAGTACTACATCTTTGTAATTCCTTAAGCATCACATATGTATAAATATATATGTATACCTTTTCCAATTTAGGAAAGGGCCAGGTAACTTTGTCCCAGACTACAAATAAATCATTGTAATTTTGTCACATCAAGACAGAGGGTTAGGCCTCCTAACAATGCTGCTGCTTTTTGACTTTACCATTTTGAATCATTCAGTTTTGACTTTCAGGTTACACTAAAATACATCTTTGATATGCTAGACAGAATGAGCTGCTTAAATCTCTCACTGCAAGGCATTTCTCTAAACTCCCTAATATTTTTTGCTGGCTCTTCACTGCATCCTTGACAATTTTTCAGTATCTTTTCAACTGCGTTCTGATATCAATCTTACCAGTGCTATAAACAGAGGTAAAAATCCTCACCCTGTCATGCTGATTTTACATGCTGCCAAATTCCCTGCACCCACCTGTTGTTTCCTATTTTTGTTGCCAGTATTAAAGAATGGCTTCATGGATACCTCAATAAACCTTAAGGACAGTGATTTGCCACCCAGACATGAGAAAGAGCGTGAAGGCAGAATTCACACCTGGATTTCCCACTAGACCCAGAGAAACTGTAGCACAAAGTGGTCAGTTTCAAAGCACAGAGCTTCGGGCCCACTGGGAATGTTCCAGGATCTTCTTACACCCTCCACTGCTGCTTCAGAGAGGTACTGCTCGTCTATAGGTCTTGTGTGGATGGTTCCATATGGATCTTCCAGTGCTTCTCAAAAGTTACTGCCCTTCTTTAGGAACTGCACTCAGACTTTGGGTTCCCTTTTCACCCAGGGAACAGACAGAAACACCTCCAAGGCTGGTTTACTCTCCCCTGCTATTATTTATTTTCTGCCTGCCATCTGGTAGCCTCACCTCCTACTTCTCAATTCTAGCCTTAGAAAGAAAAATGAAATCTTTCTCTGCTTACCTTTGCCAGGTCATCATCCCTGGTTTTAAGATCAGTAGCATATATCTGTTCTTTTTTCTTTTTCCTCAGGCCGAGCCCCAGTCTTCTCTGCTGTTCTTTAATATGAGTAGTTTCATAAATTTGATCATCCTTGTCATCCTTGAGCATTCCTTGCCATCAAACTAATAATCCCCCTGAAATCTAAACACAACAGTAAATTTCAGAGGCCTCTCAGGTGAAAAAATAAAAATAAAAAAATCAGCAGCGCTATCACTTTTTGAACAGAAGACTCTTCTTACTCCCTTGAAATGCACACAAGTCCTCTGGGCTTCAATCTATGAGCTCAGTACATAGAGGCACACAGTTGGGTCTTGGAGTGAAAAGCTGCACTTGAAAAGTGTAAAGAAAGCAAAAATTTCAGAATTTCCCATTATGGGTTTAATCTGTATCCTTAGACATTAATGATAGCTTTTCTTTTTACATCAGGGTTTGTTGGACGAGGCCCAGACTGTCTGTAAAAATGCTGAGCATATCTTTTATTGAACATTTTCTTATTTAATGTGCCATTTTCTGATGTATATTTGATAAACAAATTTGTTACCAGAAGCGTTCTTGTTACCGATGACATTTAAACACAAATGCAGATTTATATATGAGTAATTGTGTTTCAAGTGTAACTGTGTGCATAAGTCAGCATTTTGCAAATGTTACAAAAATGTACAAGCCCAAGCAGAAAAAACTACTTGCCCATCTTCTGCTACATTTGACGTAATGAAAGGTAATTACCTTCTATTCACACATTAAAAGAAAGCACTCATCTTGGATAAGACCATGATTGAAAGTCTGTTGAACTTAATGGAAGTCTTTCAGTTGTTTTTGGTGAAAGGTGTCTCAGGTTTTCAGGGGGAAAGGAAGATTTTGCAGCACTGCTAAGAGATCTTTAGGGATTAGAAACGAGAGATTGTCACCACAGTGTTCAGGTGCTGTAGAAATGTCTTCTCTTCTGAAAGTCTTGCCTCTGGCAGTCATCTCCTTGTTGCACTAAGGTAAAGAAAATGCTGTTGACTCAAATCTACCAGAGGTGAAAATCCAATCTCACATATGTCCTTGCCATATAAGAACATTTAGAAAAGAAATACATGTCCTTAAAATTATATCAATTCACCTTACATGACTAAGAAAGAGACCATTTCTAAAGGATATTGATTAAAATGGAAATACATTCAAATAAATGGATTCTTAACTTGAAATAACCTTTGCAGTAAGTGAATGGTCTATTTTGAAAGTATGATGGGTGTTCTGAGGGGCACTACTGTATCTTAATTTTATTTCATTGCTATAGAGAGTTTTCTCTGTTTATGAAAATGCTATGCAAAGTGAGATCTATGGATTTCAGAATGAGGAGGAGCAGGAGATTTTGTCTTAAGAAGACATTTGCCTTTCTATTTCTTATTATTCTTTAGTATCATGAAAGACCAGAGCCAGAGACTCAAGCAGAGATGAGTTTTCCTAGGCTCCATATCAAACACAAAATAAAAAACATTCCCTTTCCATGAAAGCTCCTATTTTAAACAAGTTAGAAAAAGAATGAGACCAAGGAAGCAGCAAAATTTCATTTGTAATGAGGGATGCCAAGAGATCTTTATCTGAACAAATCCAGGAAAGGAATTAAAGACCTTTATATTGGGCAAATCTCAGCTCTACTCCCAATGGATTGATTTTACTGACTTGATAAGCAGAGAAATATCTAAAGAAGGGGTGACTGATGATTTGGGTCTTCTGTTACTTGGGAGAAGCACTTTGAAAGGCTGATCACTGCACCACGGTCCTGTGGTCATCTCTGTCCATCTTTTTTACATCCCAAAGCTGGGCTTTGCTGTTGAGGCTGAATTGCTGTGTGGGTGCAACTCCAAGATCACAGCTCAGAGAGGGCCAGGGCTGAGGCTGTTGCTTAGCTGTGGCTCTTGGGTGGTGAGTCTCAAGTCTCTTCTTTCAAGGTTGTGTGGTACTTGACTGAGAAAAACAGAGGTGCTTGCAATTCACTGGATACTGAGTTGTTGGAAAGAGACTCTTGCATCAGTGACAGAGACAGGAACCTAAATGCTACAGAAACTGGTAATTCACTTACCCTTTTCCTGGATCATGCCTCACTTTGCTGCAAAAGTCTGTACAAGGGCTAAGAACTTAACTCACACCTACCAACAGCTCTTTACTGAAAATTAAACATACAGATGAGTGAAGTAGAACTTGAAAGCAGTTGTGAAAAAACGTATAAATCCACTGAGTCCTCCTTGGTTTCAGAAAATGTGTGCACTTAAAAGGGGCTAAGAAGCTAAATGTATTTTGCAACCCCAAAATGCCAGAATTGTTATGAACTTTAGGGATAGTCCAGGAAGTGTGGAATCTAAAACACTTTCTGATAGATTCCAGGTGCATAGCATGTGAGAAGGCATCAAGCATTTCTGCTTCTGATTAAACCATGAGAATCCCCAAAGGTTTTACAGACTATCTGGTAAAATACAGATATTGCAAAGGTAGAGAACACAAGCTTTTTTTTTTTTATTGCCACAACATTACATACTACAGAATTTAGAAAAATTGAGACGTTTACCAGCAAATTTGCCAGGAAAAAGATTCCTGATGGCTGTACTAGAGGCTGCACTGAAACTCTGTTTCTAAAGGTCTGAATACTCCTGGATCATCCTGTTGTGCTGCTGCTCTGGGAAACTTTGCAAGTAAAGACACATGATACTATACTTTTAACCAGTCATGTCATCCTTTGGCATGGCACAGGGTTTGGAATGGGATGATTTTGAAGGTCCCTTCCATCCCAAACCATTCTGTGATTTATGACTCTCTGTCAGGGCTGTCTTCAGGTGTGTAGCTCTAACTGGTCCCTTTGCAGGTCCCTTTCCACCCCATTTCCGGGGTGGCTGCTGTGGGGCAGAAGGTCAGACCCTCCCAGCCAGGAGGGACAACATCCAATAAAACACGGAGGTTCTTCTTGGCCTTCCTTTTATTGCTGATGTATTTATAAAATCATTTTTGTTGTCTTTTACAGCAGTAGACAGATTAAATTCTAGCTGGGCTTCGGCCATTCTAATTTTCTCCCTGCACAACCTCACAACATCCTTGTCATCCTCCTGAGTTGCCTGCCCCTCTTTCCAGTGATCCTAAACTCTCCTGTTCTTTCTTTCTTCCTGAGCCCCAGCAAAAGCTCTGTTCAGTCAGTCTCCTTCACTGCTTATCTTTAGGAACATTGGTGTGGCCTGCTCCTCTGCCTTTAGGGTTTTCTTCTTGAAGATGATCCAGCCTTCCTAGATTCCTTTGTCCTTCAGCACTGCCTCCCAAAGAACCCTCTCAACCAGGCTACTAAACTGGCCAAACTCAGTCCTCCAGAAGTCCAAGGGGCAGTCCTGCTGACCTCTCTCCTTGCTTCTTTGAGAAAGGAAAGCTCTCATTTCATGGTCTCCAAGCCTAAGGCAGCCTTCACCTGCCACATCTCCCAGCAGCCCTTCTGGAGCCCATCAGCAGCTCCAGGGAGGGTCTCCTCTGGCTGTCAATATGCCAGGAAAGTCTCCTTCACACACTCCAGGCACTTCCCAGATTATTCCTCTCTGCTGTGCTGTGCTGTGATGTGATGCAGTGATTGTGAGACTCCTCCCAGCTGCTTTTAGAATATTTAATCTGTCTTCATCCTGGTCTATAAGAAGCTCCCACCTGGAGATCTGCTGTTTTGACCCTCCCCCTTATTCTTACCCACAAACACTCAATCCCATCTTCACTATAATTAAGCTCTAGACAGGCAAAACACTCCATAATATACAGGACTATTCCACCACCTTTTCTTTACATCTGGTTTAAAGCTCTTCCAAAGAACCCTTATCACCCCTGTGCAAGGATCCTTCTTCTGCTTTGAGACATACCCTGTGTGTCGCCAGCTGGCCTGGTTCTGTTAAATGACCCCAAATTCTGCTGATGACACCAGGTTTGGAGCCAGGCATTGATATTGAATATACTACTCGTGCTCTTGATCCCTTAACTTGTCATCCCAAGGACCCTCAGGTCTCTCCTGATTGCTGTCCATCTTTCTGCTGTAAATTCATTGCTGCCTACCTGGAAAATCAATAGTAAATAATGACCTGAGGGCCCTACCAAAGCAGGGCTTTCTCTTTACATCATTAACCAGGCCCAAGGGAGGCAGCAGCTGCCTAAAGAATGGGCCCAATGTGCACATTGGCCCTTCTGCTCCCCTCAGAAGGGATCTCCTATGACAGTGACCCTTTTTTTTTTTTTTTAAGGGGAGGTTTTGGGAGAGAAAAGGGGNGGTAGAGAACATGGGCCTGTTTAACACCTTCGTGCTGGATGAACCATCATCCTTTTTGTTTTTTGGTTCCACTGGCAGCACCTCACATCCTCTGTGCCAGAGTGCCTGGGGAGAGGGGACGATCTCTGATGAGATATTCCTGCTCTCACTGGAGCTTGGCAACTGCTAAGGCATACATGTGTACACATATAAATATATATATCAGGAGTACTTACGTATATATATCTACCAGGAATATATCCTCACATTTCTAATTGCGTGCTTCAAAATCTTGCTTACATTTTGTCTAGGGCAGGAAAGATAGGTGCTGCAGAGTTTTAGCAGATGAGTTCCCTGGAAACGAAAATATTAAAATAATGTTTCATAAGAGACAGGAAGATTCTGAGAAGCACCCTTGTTAAATTTATGAAATCTCCCATATGAATCCCATATGAATAAAGTGGCCTGTGGGCAGACAGATATTAATCATCACGCAAGGTTTTGAAATAAATGTACTTTTGATTGAAGGTGCTCAAAGTTGTTCACTGCACTCTTTTGCAGAAGGCGAGGGAAAAGAATGTACACACATTTGAAAAAAAAAAAAAGGAAAAGAAAAGGGAAAATAGGTGCTTGGACAAATCTCCTGGGGATATACATATGGGATTTTTCCCTTCTAAAACCACAATTTTTACAAGATATGCACTTTGAGATTTTTACTCATAATTCAACTCCTCCAGCTCTCTGCTTTTCTCTGAATTGCCTCTAGTTTTCCAAAATCTTTTTGACAGTCCTTGCCCAAGAGCAAACCTACCGTTTCGGTTGCGGCTGTCCTCCTGACTTATATATCTACATAAAGAAGATACAAATATGTACTTCTTCCTGACATTACTTTTGTGCAACAATCGCTGTCTTAGCCATGGCAAAGTTTTGACTCAGAAGGCCGCAGAACTAGCAACAAAAGCTTTTACAACTTTTATCAAACTATGGCTCAGTACCACAACATTCAGTCTTGCAACACTTTAAAAAAAGTTCTGAGTGAAGTCCTCAGCACTGCAGCAGCACAGAGGCACCGTGATAGCACAATAGCTTAGGAGTTAACATATTCCTTCCTCTTGGGAACAGTTTCCAGGTGCCTCAAGGAGGAAAGTGCTCTGTCGGAGGAGCCTTGGTTTGGTCTTTCCAAGTCTGGATGGAAGAAGGAATGTTTGGGAAAATAGAACAGAGGAAGGGTGAAAGGAAAATGCCCAAGCTGGCAGATGGTTTTTTGCTTTCTGGTATGGCAATGTTAAGAATTTGATGCAATTTGTACAAAAAGCAAAGGCGGTGAATTGCGAAGTGCCCCTTCTAGAACGTTTGTCTGTAGTAAGTGAGGTTCTTGTCGCAGAGTTCTGGGTTCAAGCCCATCAGGTAAAGAAATGAATATTGTCTCTCTCTTCTCTAGTGAACATTTTAGTCATCACTCTGAGAGTAGACATGCGGTGGTGTTTTGTTCATGCTCCTGTTCCTCCATCTCTGTCCCCATGAGCACAGTGGAAACCAAGGTGTATAAAATTATACAAAGGGAGAATATGAGAGAATATGGGCCTTTTGAGAGCAGCTTGTTTGAGTGAAAGCCCAAAGGCTGTACCCTCAGGAGTCTGGTTACCTGCCAGTGCCTCAAAGGTCATGAAAGAAGTCACAGGGATCCGAAATCACAGGCTTCGGCTCCTAAAGATGTCCCTCAAATCACAAACTGTGTGGCTCAGAGCTGTAAGATATTCATATATTCTGTGCCTTGGGAAAGGGATAGAATCATAGAATCGTTAAGGATGGAAAAGACCTCCAAGATCATCAAGTCCAACCTTTGGCCAAGTATCACCATGCCAACTAAACCATACCATGAAATGCCATATCTACTTGTTTTTTGAGCACTTCCAATCATGGTGGCTCCACCAGTTCCCTGGGGATAGATAAGGTGAACTGAGCTTGTGGCTAGATTTATATATATGCCATTGTTTTCATAGCTACACCACATTGCAAACAATGCTTATTTTCACATCCATTATTCCCTCTAGACTTATTTCAATGTTACAGCTCGCTTTCAGCTTTTCCTTCCAGCTGCCTTTGTGTTTGAAATTGTCTTTCTAAAGATTGATCTTATTTTGTTATTTTCTTCTCTTATTTCTAATTTCTCTAAATCTGCCAATATTATTGCTCTGCCCTGACGTGGCTCACTAGCCCTCCCAATTGAGCATCATCTGTAAGCTTCATTAGCGGGCTGTTTGCTATCTTGAGCAAAGGGGTGCCTATTTTCTTATTTCCTCTTTTTACCAAGTGCTCTCTATTCCCCCAGCATTCCTCGCTGAGCCATAACCCATCCTTTGCATCTGCAGAAGCTGGAGCCAAGGAGCAAACTGCCTTCCTGCCACTCCTGTGGCAGGACATCTGTACCTTGTCAAAGACCTTGATGTTGCCATGCGTCAAGGGAAAGTAATGCAAGTCAAGAGTGAAACTTGTCAAGTTTGGACATGTAACTTGGGGCTGTACCAGGATTAATTATGCCTTCTGCTGCTTTTACACACTCATGTCATCAATAAATTCTAATAAACAGGAGTAGGATGTTCTTATTCATGTCATTCCAGAGGAATTAGAACACAGTAGTGTTATTTAGCAATGCAGATGTTTTATTATTGTGTTGTTTATGTGAAAGTGGATATGACATGAAGAGGTATATCAAATGAGCAATAGAGAGAAGCGAGCTGTGCTCCCTTTTTGATTATGCATATTTATTCATACTGCAGAAGTTACTGCACGTAGCAGAGTCTTCTAAAATGGATTGCTTGGTTTGGAAACCTAGCCTCCTCTCTTCCCACAGCCTCCCCCCAGCCCTTTCTTTTTTTTTTATAAAGTTTAGTTATGTCAATACTACCTTTGTACAGTATTTATGAGTTCCTTCTTTAAATTGCACCTTAATTGGTTTAGTCACCACAATTGCAAAACAGGAACCTAATCACCAGAAGCTAAGTAAGCAGAAAAAAAATAATGATTTGGAGCTGTCTGTCTACTGCTGCCGAACAGACACACTGGGCACGGTTTAAAGCTATAATTGCATTGTGGCACTGGCTTGTTGTTCCCAGCACATGCATAATGTAGCTCCCAGTTGTAGACTGCCACATATCCTGCTGTATTTACCCTCAGATGCCAGTGGAGCACATGCCACCCACAACTGCTGCTTCCCAACAGTGTAAAACTGTCACACTTTCAATTAGATGCCCCAAAGCACTTTATTGCCCACTGGAGGGTATAGTCATATCTTGATGGAGGAAGATTATGGGCTAAATGCATCCAGAGTAGTTCTCTGCAGGCTGCAGCGAAACTACTTTGGGAATGAATTTGGATGAATTACGCCACTCATTCTAGTGGTCATAAAACAGGGCTATGCTCTGCTTCTTTTTGAGGGCACAAATTCTTGACCACAAACACTTGGGCCAGAATACGGCCTTATTACTTCCCTGAAGGCTTTCACATCTAGGGAAGACAAAAAAAAAAACCATAACTGGAGACCTTGCTGCCCTGCCTGTACCTCTCTGCAGCTGTGTGTTGCTGTGCAAGTAGTCACTGCAGAGACAAACCCTGCCTCTGCAGACCCTGAGCAAACCTGCCCCTCGACTTCATCTTCCCGCAGCTCTCAGGTTTGTCTTTGTGTACCTGTTTTTTGTGCACAGAGGCAGTTCATACCAACCTTCCATGGCCGTCATTTTACATAAGAAAAATCTTTGTATTTGAGGGAGCTAAAGAGGTACTGGACTCCAGTAACCCATCCTAAGGCAGTGTTGTGCACTGTTGAGCTATCTCACGTAATCTCAGATCTAGAGAAAGCTGTGAACATGTGTGTGGAGAGGCAGCTGTTAACATGTGAGCAGCTGCTCTTGGCAGATGAGTGGAATTTTGTTATCCAATGTAACTGGATTGTATGTCTAAGTCTAAAACTTTAATGGAGGGAGTCTATAGTCTACACCTTGATGCTGAAAGTTTTGGCAGCATCTGCCCAAAGAGGAAGGTATTTTTGAGAAAAGATAGGAGAAGGATGTATAAATTCTAATCATCTAGAAATCTTAGTCACACTGAAATGAAACCTGCTGAGGCCAGGTTTAATCGAACCTATAAACACATGTATGATTTCAGGAATAGGCAGTTTATTCAACTGTACAGCTGCTATTTCAGATTTACATGAGTGGAAACATTTTAGGTTCCTCAAATGGAATTTCCATTGAACCCTCCTCTAGTGACAGGCAGGCTCTGCTACCATTTTGGTTACCTAAATGAGTCACATCTGTGTCTACATACAACAATTCGCATGTGAGTTCCATGTCTGAGGTCCCACTGGAGTCAGTGGGGATTTGAGCAGTGAAAACCACTGGTGTTTGTCTGATCCAGAGGTAAATGTCCACTTCACAAAGAACTGAATCAATTTTAGTGTGCCTATTCCTACTAGATCTCAAAGAAAACACCCAAAGGTATTCATAGATATGTACACCTTGTTTTCTGAATTTGTAGCTGCCAAAGAATTTTTTGAAAGTTTTAGTTTTACCTTTTACTATTTCTTTAAATTTTATTTTAACCTGAGATGGTATCTATTCACATAGTTTCTCTGTGGTGCCACAAGTTTGCTTCAGTAATTAACTTGTCCAGCTGAGCTATGTTTTACAGGGTTTGTATTGGTAGTGTACTTAGGAACTTTGCTTAGCCAGGGTTCAAAATACGTGTTTAAGTTGTTTACAAGATCAGGGCCTTGCTTAAATAAATGTGTGTGTTAATTTGAGCCTAATTGGCTTAATATTAACACCACATGACTATTAAGAATCGATTTAGTTTTAACACAGAACATCACGTACATATCTAATTTAGAAAGCCCAAAGAAATTGAATGCAAACAAGTCTGAGAGTGTAGCAGTGAAGTTACAAATTTAAGCACACAAGAGCCAGGGTACAGAAACAGTGTGGATCTTCCAGTGTAGCAACAATAATTCAAACATATTGTATCTATATAGTATTTTTATTACCAGTCAGACTATTAAATGCATACTTAAATCTATGCACGATATGCAATGTGGGCAAGTCTATTGTTCCTCTCAATACTATAGCTTTTTCATTTCCTAATTGCAGTTTCATGGCACTGCCAAGGTTTTGTGTTTAATTTATATAGGGATTTCTGTGGTCCTTAGAGCTGTTAATAGAACAGATTCACAAAGACCCCTACTATAAGGAAGGCAAGGCTGGTAAGAATGCTATTCATCATAACACCTTTCATCAGCAGGATTAAAAGAGTTTTTATCTACATTTTGCAAAAGGGAACGGAGTCACAAAGTGATGACCTCATTTACCTACTGCTGAGCAGCAGGCCAGTGGAAGCACTAATAATAAAATCAAGGCCACCCAGGTCCTAAACCAATGCCTTCGGTGAGGCGCAGGATAGGTTATGAATCGGATATCTATATATACAGGTGTCTGACTCTGCAAGGACAGTACAAACGTACAGGGCCAGAATCCAGGCAGGTCTGCTCCTAGGACCTGCTGGTTTCGGTAAATATAGATGTAACCTCTCAGTCAGAGCAGCTCCTTAGGTGCAGATCCAGTGTTTATATGGTGCATCAAAAGTGTCAAACATATGCCTGCAATGGATCTCCATATGATTCATAATTGACAGAATTTCAGCTTTCTTTTGAAGATTCCCCTTGTGTTTTGCCTTGTTGGAAAACAACAAGCAAGCAAGCAAACAAAATCCTTTCCAGGAATGACATAAATGAAACTTTTACTTTGCTGTAATCTCAGGTTTCAGGCTGTCTGAATGTCAAAAAATTAGGTCTCTTAGCATTATAGTTTCGTGACCTGGCACCCATTAGCTAAACACCTAAAGACATATCTTACCCGACTCATGCAGTAACAGCAAGGACTTTCTGGAAAGCCAGGGAGCTGGGCATGAGTCTAGTAAGTCCCAAAAAAGAACAGAAATTATAAAATATCTGGCTGACCACTACAAAGAACTTGCTTCTCAGAAGTAGATGGGAAAAGGATTTGTTATCCCAAAGCTGAGGGCCAGCTCAGGTTACTGAGGGCCGGTAATCCACAGGTTACCCAGAGAGCTCTGAGGCACCTTTAAACATTACAAAGCAAATATTGTGCATTCCCAGAAGTACCACAAGCCAAATATCTCACATGCTTTTCACCATAAGACAGGGCAGTCTTGTTTCCCTCTTCTTAGCAGTTAAGAAGTCCTGGCTGACCATCCTGAGTGTCTTGAGTGGGGCCTTCAACAGTCCATCACTTAGAGATCAGAGAGCTGCGGTTACTGGTACTGATGATGCTACCCACCTTTTCTTTGATTTTGTGAATCTGGATGTTTCATTTGTTACTTCTGTTTGTTGTCCCAGTCTTTCATAGTGGATGCCATTAAACAGATAACTGCACATGCTTCATTCCACATGTTCTTGCCACGTGTGCCCTGATTTGAGGATAGCTCATGTCAGACAGGGCTAATATGCTAGATGGCATCATGGCTAGAGGCTCGATGCTGTGCTGACGCTGTGATGGCCTTTCCAGACTGGTGTTGAGTTGCACTGTTTATATTAAACACCACGAAATTGCATTTACCTCTTCCAGATGCAGAGAGAAAAATGTGTGTCTCCCTGGGGGGCATCTGCACTGGGAAAAGGAGTGATCCTGCTGCTCCAGCTTTCTGCTGTGCCTCACAAGTGCGAGCAGAGGGATGGACCACGAGCTCATCAGAGCAGCTCCATCTGGCTGATGTACAGGCACGGGCTCAGACTCAAGGGGAGATCAGAGCATCTCCAAAGCCAAACAGTCTATCTATTATCTTGCCCGAGCTTCCCGAGCGTGTGGCTTGGGGCCGCTCCAGCGTGGAGCAGCTGAGCGCCGCAGAGCACCCCGGGCAGCCGCTCTCCAGCAGCGCTGCAGAGCCAGTGGGCAGTGCAATGCTCAGAGCAGATTAGCTCAGCTGGCAGGGGTGCCAGCTCCTGGGCTTGCAGCAACCCAAAAATTGGCCTGTGTGACTGATGGTACCTAGATTTCACTGTTTGAGGGGTTGGCATCTAGTGCAGGATACTGGTGTGAGCTTCCTCTGAAAGTTCCTTCTCCCTTCCTTAGAGCCAGCAGGGCCTTCTGAAGACTCATCCCACCCTGAAGGAAAGGAGCATGAGCCAGTTTATGGAAAGGACTCTCTCTACTTAGCTTATAGGCAAATTTAAAGTAGCAGTGACTTATTTCACAGTGAGTAGCAAAGTGAGATGAATCCCACCTTAATCGGGAATCAAATTTGACTGCTGGGGGAGACCATGGCAGCCACCAAATCTGTGTGTTTGTCTAATCATAATGAGGACCACATTGCTTTATTTCCCATAAGCCAGTGGTTAACATTTTGATATGCATTTCCTTCTGCTTTGTAGCCGAAAAAGAGTAGACAACTATCACAGCCACCCTTGAACCCTGCCTCTATTTTGGTCAGATTTTCAGATATTTTCTAGCAAATAGGTTACAGATTTAAGATATGAATGTAGTCCATAAGTTCAGGCTCAAAAATGGGCAGAAAGAAAAAAATAATAGGTTGTCAGCTGTCTTTAAAAAGGTGCATGCATCAGGAGAGAAAATAAAGACACTATTGCTGTGCATAGGAGACTACAGAAGCATTCAAATAATACTTACATCTGCTTTAATGATTCCATTTAAGCTGTCATTTTCAGCATTTACCTTGCAGCATTGAAAAGCAACTACACTTACATGTTCTCAACAGACTCAGTGCCAGTCTCAGAGAGAAGAGGGCCGGGGAGAGGGGGGAAAGTAGAAAAAAGAGGAAAATGAAAAGTGCCATACAGTACTTTTCAAAGAACAAATTCCTTGCAGGAAATTAGCAGTAATTTTGGGGCCACAGCTGCTGAAGAGAAATAAGTTTCAAGAGAAAAGTGGGCAGTAACAAAAGGCAAAAGTAAAGACAGGCTCATTACAAGGCTTAGAGGAACAGGGAAATATTTTGAAGTAGAAGCGCTGGAATCAGGGTGCTCGTCTCTGTAAGACCCTGCACAAGTCACATCACCACCTTTGCCTCGCATGGTTTGTACCACCAGGAACAGTGAAGCCATGCTCACACCAGCACTCCGGAGCTTGGGTTTGCCTCCACAGGTGGAGCTTTGTGGGTGCAGCTCTGGGCTGGGGTCTGGTTTGGGTTCATGGTTGACACAGCTTTTCTCTGTGGCCTTGGTCAAGCAGCTTAAGCTGCTTGCTTGCTTTGACAGAGGCTCTCTTGACACATACTGTGCTGTGATTTAAGCCCTTCCACCCTCCTCTCATCTGTAGATTGTCTCTCCCTGATGCCCAGAACCACAAAAGGATGTGCAGCCTCACTTCAACTTCCCAAGCTCACATCCCAGCATCTCAGATTAATCCCTCGCAAGGCTGGTTTGCACAGCAGTGCCAGGGTTCAGACATGAAACCTCTGCTGCAAGAGGAAAAATGCCTGGAGAAAAGGCAATTTGGGAGCCAAAGCCTGCATGAGTTGGATTATGCTGTTTTAGAATAATAGGTCTTTTGAGGTTGGAAAAGGCCTCTAAGATCATCAAGGCCAACCATATATTATGGGACCACAGACATTAAATGGTTTGGGTTGGAAGGGACCTTATCAATCATCTAGTCCTAATCCCCCTGCCATGGGCAGGGACACCTTCCACTAGACCAGGTTCCTCAAAGTCCATCCAGCCTGGCCCAGAAGACTTCCAAGAATGGGAAATCATCAAGTTCAACCATATCTGGTTGACTTAAATTGCTCATCTGCAAAAATGGATTGGGAATAACACCTCCATTGTCAGACTGCTCTCCACACACCAGAAGACTTTTGATAAACTTTCTATAATCAAAATTTAAGGGAATCCTGGAGCGTGTATCCCTTTAATTTGCCTTGCACCATTGATAAAACTGCTTGGAATAGAAACTTTTCCAATTTCTGTAATCTTTAGTCTGTTTACCCTTCTATTTCACTCTCATAAGATCCCACCTGGGGTGCTGCATCCAGCTCTGGGGTCCTGAGCACAGGAAGGACATGGACTTGTTGGAGTGAGTCCAGGGAAGGTCATGAGGATGCTCCAAGGGCTGGAGCACCTCTGCTTTACAGAAAGGCTGAGAGAGCAGGGATTATTCAGTCTGGAGAAGGCTCCAGGGAGAACAAGTGCCTAAAGTGGCTATAAGAGAGCTGGAGAGGGGCTTTGGACAAGGGCATGGAGTGACAGGATAAGGAGGAATCTCTTCAAACTGAAGGTAAGTGGGTTTAGATTAGATAGCAGGAAGAAATTCTTGACTGCCAGGGAGATGAGGCCCTGGGATAGGCTGCCCAGAGAAGCTGTAGCTGCCCCAGCCCTGGAAGTGTTCAGGGCCAGGTTGGACAGGGCTCTGGGAAAACTGGTCTAGTGGAAGGTGTTCCTGCCCATGGCAGGAGGTTGAAATTATATGATCTTTTCTTCCCCTTCCAATTGAAACCATTCTAGGATTCTGTGATGATTGATTCATGGAAATTTTTACTTTGCTGTTGAGGACCATCTCTTCTGTTGCAGGTTTCTAAGAGAAGACAGGAGATGAGAGGTTCATTCTCATTTTCGTACCATGGAAATAGGGGGCTGAAATGCTGTGAGAAGTTTCTCTGTGTACAGATAATAACACACATGAAGGATGTGGATGTTAGATATTTATTGAAACATTTTCTTACCCTGCACCTCTTTGAAAAATTCATTTATAAACAGACATTTTGGAAATTTAAGTCCTGTGTTTATGGAGTAAGCGGAACAGCTGAGGTTAAATGTCAAGGGACCTCCCTACGCCGTGGAGACATTAATGGCATCCTGCTGCCTGCAAGACACACTCCAGCTACAGAAACGCGTGAAATTAGGAACACCACTTTCTTTTCTTTTCTTTCTTTGGATCCCTTCCAAATTCACCTCTGTCTTCTCTCTCTGGATGCAAACCAAAGACAGTAGATGCTGCAGTGTGTATCCTCAGGAGCGCCTCTGCAGATTAAATGCCCGCAGCTATTGTGCATCCAAAGTCTCTGATGAAAAATCCTTTCTGTGACAGAGGAAAATTCAAAATCTAAATACAAAATGGAGCCAAATTACCTACTCTTGCTACGGGAAGTCCGACATATCATTACAAACTGGTTTACTTGAGCGTGTCCAATTTAATGTGCCTGGCTTTTTTTTTTTTTTTTCATGAAAAGGAAAAAGACATGAGGAGAAAAGACAGACAAACAAAAGAAAAGAAAAGTAGTTGATGATTTTTTTATCTCTGGAGCAGGTGGGAAGTGAACATTGTAGTGCAAATCACTGGGGCTTCCTGACACTGTTTAGGACTCTGGGATCCAGAGCTTCATATTAAGGAGAGATAAGGGGTCTGAGCCACTGCCTGGAGTTTCCCCTGGAGTGGCCCTGGTAGCTGTTTTAGAGGCAAGCACAAGAAGCCCTGCAGAAGGCAGATATGGAATAACTAGCCTACAGGGAAGTTTCTTCCTCAGCTTCATTAATTAGAGGCTAGCTAAAGTCTCCAAGCATGAGAGTTTATATCCTGGGACCAAGCAGTGCTGAGAAAGGGCTCCTAGTCTCTGTCTGGGTTGTGGCTTCCCAAGAAAGAAATATCCTGGGAAGTCTCTTTGCTGTCAAAAACCAAGGTATGGTAAGGTTTCTTGGGTTGTGCACAGCTCTCTAAAGGAGCTCAGCACTTCCAGAGGATCAGGGTGGGTCCTGTTTTTGGGTCTCCCTCCTTATGGCTCTGCCGAAGGGGCTGCGATAGCTCCATCTGTGGCTGGCTGCTCTGAGGTACAGAAAATGGGAATCTGGCATCAAAGATCCATGAATTCTGAAATACCCTGTACAACCAGTCACTGGCCATGGCAGTGGTGTTGTGGCAGCTGTCTACAGGGAAGGACAACCTGTCCCTGTTCAGCTTTCACCAAACCATTAAAGGTGAGTTATGCACTGCAGGTTCCTCATTCCCCATGGTATCCTGAGTCAGAAAACTCTCCAAGGAAGGTATTTCAAACTGTTGTAGAACTGATCAGACCAAAATGCTGGATGTTTGTCAGAAAACCTGAAGTCAGTAAAATGACATGTTGATGGAGCAGTTAAAAATGAAATCCATCTTTTCAATGAAGTGCAGGCAGTCTAGTCTCAAATTTTCATAACAGGAGGCATTCTTTATTACTTCAAAGTAACTTTTCACAAGGACACTCACTGTTATTGTATAACAGTATTTTAAAGCATGTAAATTTTTTTTTAAACAAATGGTATCTGTTTCTATTTATTGTCAGAAACATTTTTATTGACCAAAATTTTTGTTTTGCCTTATTTTTAAATCATGGTTCTCTGGAAAAATATTTTTTTTCCAGGGTGGGAGCAGGGCTAGACTCAATTCAAAGCAGAAAAAGAATTGTTGCAGACTTTCAAGAAGGACGTCTGTTTCCCGTGTAAAGCTAATTTAAAGTTTTCATCACTTTGACAGGTGGAGCCTGCAACTGAAGTGGGTGATGGGGAGAATGGGAAGCATGGAGGAGACAGAAGGGGGAGGAGATATAAAAGTGCTAAGAATGGCCAGCTAGTGACGAGAGGGAAATATTTTCTTTTATGAAAGAAAATATTAAACCAACATTATTTTATTTTATATTTAATCAAAAAAAGATTTTCCAAAGCTATTTGTAATTGAATTTCTTGTGAACTTGGTGAATAGCTAAATAAATATGTTTAAATCAATTCCAAATTTCATCTGCGTAAATTAAGTGGAAACCTCATTAAGAAACTATTTTCTTCTTGCCTTCGTAAAACAAGACAGAAAAAAACCCCTAAAGTAAAAAAAAAAACCCAAAAACAGAACAAACAAACAACCTCCTTTCTCCCTTGAAATTACCCTCAAAACACAATATTTCAGTATAACAAAAAGTTCTGCAAATGCTTTCTTCACTAAAACCCTATCATTTTCTGGGAAAAAACATGTATAAACAGAAGTCCACAGGCCAAACTGATAAATACAATTGAGCTGCTGTGATGTTAACTCAGAGCTGACAGGTTTAATTTCTGATGTGCCACGGGAACCTTTGTGTGCAGTGAGTGCTGGGGATGAGCTGCCATACTTTGCTGCATCTCCCAAATTGCAGCTCTGGGCTGGTCAGTGCAGCTGGACACAGGCTGGTCTGGGCTCCTCTGCTCTTGCCCCTGTCTGTCCAGCTGCGGGATCACCAGCTAACAGCAAGAGGCTGTGCCCAGGGAAGGCAGGATGTGTTGTTCCTGGCACAGAACTGGAGTTAGTATGAGTCTCCTAAACCAAAGGTCCGGGTAGAGATGGGATATTGCATAAAAAAGGGAAAAAGTAATTTAAAATACTGGTTCTTTACTTGGAGTAGGCACTTATGAGACAATTTCCAAGACTACATTCAAGCATCTTCCAGTAATTAATTATGAATTTGAATAAATGGTTCACTCTCTCCTTCACGATGGTTAATTTGGGATCTGGGTCAAAAAACTGAGTGCAACCCACTGGGAGTTGCTGACTCTGACAAACTGACCCCTACTGGGACATTTCTTCATTCAAAAGGCAGCAGATGAATGGGTTGAGGCATGAAATGAGCAATTCATCCCACTCAGATGTCATGGAGATGATGAGTCCATACCTACATCTCTGTGCTGGAAGGCAGTTGGATACAAGAATGGGTTCTGAACACCTTTTTTTTTTTTTTTTTTTTTTTTTTAAATTTTTTTTATGGAAAAATGGTTTTTTT
>WEKY01029322.1:4825-19326 GCA_013390045.1 Picathartes gymnocephalus | reverse complement strand
GTGGAAGAAGAGAGAACACAGGCTTTTCATCACACTCTCCTCATCCATATTTATGAGTCCCTCAGGTTTTCTGGGTAATCTGAATAAATGGATTTTGGATGATATGGGCATGGTAAGAAAACTTCTTTCCATGAAGCAAGGGAATAGAACTGTGGGCATAACAGAATTAGAGATGCTCATGATGTATGTGCAGTTGCATTCTTTACAGGAGAGATCACAACATCACTGAAGAACATTTACCTGTGTAACAACTTTAAAATGGTAACAACCCTTCCTATGAGCAGCTGCTGAGCAGAACAGAGCCACACTGAGGCCCTGATATATCTAAACAGTAAGTATGGGTAAACATTTTAATCAAAGGGTGCCTTGTGGAAATCACAAAGAGAGAGAATGGACAGAATTAGTAAAAAAGTGCCTTTCAAGGCCTAGGTTGTTTCAGAATAGTTGAGGATCTATTTTACATTCAAATGTTTCATGTATATATACACACATCTTTCAATATGGACCAAAATGTTTAAGAATTACTTACTTGCCTGGAGAAACTTTAAAATCTAGAACCAAAAGTTAAAAAGAAAGCCAAAACAAACAGCAGGAAAAGAAAACCCAAAAGGAGCCCCAAAGCCAGACACAATGGTGGGCAGAACCCAAGTCCACATGCAGACAGGGTCAGAAAAAGACTGCATGAAAGCAGCTGATCACAATACCTAAAAATAGCTTAGCATTCCTCCTTTTTGGTAAAGCTCCACCAGATGCTCCTGGTACCTTCTGGAAAGAGAGAAAGAAACAATTAAAAATCCATCAAGTGAGACAACAGTAAATCTGCATTAATCCCCTCCTATTAAATCACAGTCCTTGAAGAACAAGAATGTAAATGCTCTTTGCTCACCTCTGACATGGGGACTCCTCACAGCCCAGCACCCCCAAGGAGTGAGGAAGCCTCCACCTGAGTCCTTCACTCTTGGCTTGCTGGCAATTAATCAGAGGGTGTCTCACAGCCACCATGGGTGACAGCTGTTCTGTCACCAAGACAGGGACACCCAGCACCTCTCAAAATTCTCTCCACTACATCCTCAACAGGACTTCTTAATGACAAAAGATGAATTAGAGAGGAGAAGAAAAGGCTATTATCTGCATAAAGGATTCAACCCTTCATAACTAATTCCAGTAGGACCACTTTGCTTTGCTCTGTTAGTTTGGTTCATTTTCTTCTATCCAGAAAAAAATGCCCTTTCCATCAGGATCTATACCTGCTTCCATTAATCCAAATTACCACCATGTTTTCTAAATATTAGAAAGTATGGAAGAAACTCGACAACATCCAAGCAAGTGTTTAGTGGGGATTTTGATAGATATAGAAGATATGGAGCTTAAATTAAGGCTTTTTGATTTAAACTCCATAGCAAAAAACAGTAACTTCCAAAAGAGATTAACTTTCACTACTTTTCCAGTTCAGAATACCTCAGACTACAAGGGAAAACACAACTAGCTGAGGAAATGTCAAAGTCAATGCACTTGCTCCTTAAACTGTTTATTAAACGGCACCATTAAATCAAATTAAATGAAAAAAGCCTCTGTGGCTATTTGGTGCCAACATGATGCATGATGTAGTGTGTAATGTTAGTGTAACTGCCAACATTATTAGGCAACTTTTTTCTTTTTTTTTTTCTTAATAATAATATTGGGATACAACAGGTGGAGAGAAACCAGCCAAGAACCTGTCAGCCCACAGGGAAAGTTCATGTTCACCTCTGCCCATTCGCAGGCAAAAGGGTCACATATTTTGGGTGGTTCCCTTCACCATGTAAATAAAGCTTTGGCCTAAGCAAACTGCTTTAATCATCACTGAGGTCTTATATATCATAGGAAAATTTTCCATTCTTAGAAAGAGCAGATGCTGACAAACACCCTTTGGCTGCATTTAAGAACAGAATCCATTATCCACAGAGAAAAGCCCTAGGGAAAAGAGTCAGGGTTACAACTCCAGCAGTTAAAATAAAAATAAAAATTCCTCAATGAACTGAAAATAACATGCAGAACATTTCTTTCTTTAATGCTACTGGAATTTAACAAGTGGGAAGGAAGTAGCCAAGAATCTATTTTAAATGTATTTTAAATCTTTTTTTAAAAAGCAGCAGCAAGAAACAACATAACCCAATTGCAAATACATTATGAATAAATTACACATACTCCAAGGACTGTATTTCCAGAACTAAAAAAAATGTTTTTTCCAATATTAGGAAGCTCCAACTGAATTCTGAGGTCACCAAGTGCAATATTATAGAAGTCATTAAGACTAGAGATTTCAAAATGAAAGAATTCACATGGAGTGTTTATAGTTAACTCAGGCTGGCAATGATTTCATCTTGACTTTCCAAATACAAAGATGCTCGATACTCCTGAAAAACCCACAACCTGAACAGTCTTTTTACCTTGTCAGAAATCACTGAAAACATTCCCCATTCATAAATCTACTTTTTTTCTAACAGATGTGACACGCCCAACAAATGAGAGTGACACGAGGCATCAGCAGAGGCATTAAATTCCATTTGCAATGCTCCTTGGACAAGGTGACAGCGCAGCCTGCTCTGCTGTCTCCCATTTTTCATAACACCACCATCCCTGGATAACATCCAGGAACTCACCACTGTAGGAACCTTTGTGCTTCTCTGCCCAGGGTTTTCAACAGGGCTGAGGTATCACTACAGCCCCAAGCTAAAGCTCTGCCTGGAAATGAACAGTACCCAAGCAGTTGTATATAAGTGATAAGCTACAGGAAAGCGGCTGATTTAAAAATTCTGAATAATGTAGCTCTGTGGAAAAGGAAAAAGAAAAATCCATTTCCTTTATTTAGCTAACAATTTTACCAGAGGGTGCTCTATAACTCGCACTTATGCCCATCCCTGATGATTCAGCAGATGCCTCTGGTGCTGAGCTGCCACTGGCAGATGCTCCAGCTCTACTTGAGCCAGCAGGCTGAAGATGTGACCCTTATTTTCTAATTGAATTGTGACAAGATACACAACTGATGTTTATTTCAAACATCTTGGGAAGCAAACCAGGATTAATGCAGCAATGCAGCGCATTCTGCAAGGATGATGCCAAGGGAACCACAGGCAGGAATAGTAACCTCACTAGAAGAATCTTAAGATAGTATATCCAGTGCCTTTGACTTTACTGTAGCCTACACCATTAAAATCTTGGCTTCCAAAACCAAAATCACAATGAGCATGCGCCAGTCACTTCATAAAACACTTGATGTTTCACATTGCTCAAAGGAAAACATGGATAGCACTTAAGAAGTAAATAGTCATGGCAAAAAAAAAAGAAATTCACAGCTAATATTTGAGGAATCCTGGCTATGCGCCCTATTAGATGATGCAATATTCACCTGCACTGTGTAGTCAAACCCTGTTTCCTGCCACATGACCCAGAGCTCCAGTGCAATGCCACCTTCCAGCACAGAGCCAGCCCCTCTGCTACATCATGATTCACCAGGAGAAAAACAGGAACCACTGAACTTCTTCAGTCAAAGGAGTTTGCAACACCAAACAACAGTTGGGATATTTGTTTCTCCATTTTGAAGTTCTTCGGCCTAATCTTTATCAGGAAAGGAGTTTTTGAGGCCTCATTTTAACCCCAGTTTACCTTAACATACTGGAAGAAAGTTATATACATGGAAAGCTGATAGGATTTCTGCCCACCTGTCTCTAGATAGCATCTTTCAGGAGAGTTAAATTCAGTCAGAAGAACCATTGCTAAAACCAGAGTAGACTCTCCAAAAAACTCAGTTAACAGAGTGAAGGAAAATGTTGGTATTGCCCTTAGAAGGAAAGATAATTCTAAAGTACAACAAACATCATTTACCATCTCATCCTTCAAGACATGCAATCCACCTCACCATAATTCTGATAAAATATGAACAGTCCTCTCCTGGAAATAAGATGAGAGGTCAGGGAACCTTATATAACTCAAGGGTTTCATCACCCAGGGGAAGCACTGCTGTAGAATGAGAAACAAGGATTCTAACCCACTCCAAGCAGCTATTTTAAGCCTTCTAACTTGCCAATAGAGACAGAGCTTATGGGAGAGTGAGCTACAAGCAAACCCAGCACCTTCCATATAGCTCAGCTCAGAAGTAATTAACAGTCCTTTAAAGATGCCAGACAAACCACAGACAAACAGAGGTTATGAAGCACATTAGTGACTGCTGATATGCACTGATGGTATGGAAGAGCAGGGAACATGAGGTTGTAAGTGCACATCCATGTGTGGGGAAAGGCTGAATGAGGGACAGTGTGTGTCTCTAGAAACCAGCATTAATTTAAGCTAAGCTTAAGACGCCAGGCCAGGTCAGGGTTTAACTGTACAGGAATCTTAGGATGAAAAGTAGTCCTGTCACCCTGAGACAAAACCTCACATAAAAAATAGATCTCAAAATGTTCCAGCCAAATCTGAGCCAAACCCAATAACTGTACACTTGAAAGGCAGATTTCAGAAAAGTCTTTAGCTATGTACAGTGTGCTCATAACATGCAGACAATATGTATGTGATACACAGAAATGAGAAGTGAAAAAGAGCAGTGGAAGTCAGGAAGGAGCTGCCTCTAAGATTTGACTCTTTAAGGCTTTTGACTGCTTTTGATTCATCCCAGAACTGAAGCTATAGGATTGGTTGGGATCCAAGCACCTGGGTTTGATATCCAGCCCAAATCTGAACACGTGCATTTCAGTCACTCAGGACTTGGTCTGTGTCTGAAATGCATCACCCAAATGAGCACAAGAGACACAAGAACTGCTGGGGAAGTTCTTTGGGAAGCCACAGGTCTCACCTCTCTGACGTGTCGTTTCAGATGCAGATAGACACACTGTCCTGTTTTCCGGTAATGCCGTTCGATGTGTTCCCTTCCAAACCCCAGAAAGGTGTTCATGCACACATAGAGACCTCCTTCTGAATCCTGCAAGGAATGACACCAACAGTTACAGCAGGGAAGGAACTGAACAGCACAGAAAGGACCCAGCACACAGAAAAAAAAAAACCAAGAATTGCAGAGCCTTTCTGTTATCAGGCACGCACTTAAAATATGGCTTTCATAGCATATTACAGTGTTTACACTATCAGTCCCCGAAGAAACTTCCACATCATATCACATATCATAACACATCATCCCACAGCCTATAGAAACTCTCTGAGATGAGTTACTTTGCAACTACATATTAGTGACTGTTCCAAATTGGAAGTCTAGAAGTTAGTCTTGAAAAATTCCACTTGAGTGCCCAATCCACAGAGGTTCATAAGCACAGAAACTTGTAAAGCACAGAAATAAGCACGAGCATTTATTTGAAATAGCAGAATTTCTTGTGGGCATTTGATTGCAAGAACATCATTCCAAATCAGAAGCACAGCAGAGCTGTTGGTCCAGGGATTCTGCCACAACTTCTACAACTGATCACAATCTTGTCTGAGAAAAAAAGATCTCAAGTGAACTCCCAGCCCTAAAAACTGGCTAACAAAAACTTGGCAAGTGTTTTGTGTGCATTCTTCAGTATCTATCAGGGATCCTCTCCATTCATGCAACTACAGAGCTTGGAGACAAGGGCATTACAAAGGACATATAGATATATATACTCCTGGTGCTGATCACAAATGCTGACACTTCAGTAACATAACCTGGCATCACTTTTTGCTCTCCCTAAAGCTTGGTGTTGATGCTGGCTGTTACCAGGGTCTTGTTCAATTTTAACACCAGTCTAAGATCTCTGCTACATCAGACTGCCAGGAGGACTTTCAGTCATCTGTTCATTGGTTTTGGATCAATTTTTTCAAGCCCTCTAACATGTGTTGTTTTGAGTAGGTGGTGCATAACAAAAACTGAGCCTTTCAGAAGCTCTGTGACCCTCCTTCTATTGTGGGCATGTTTGTGCTATTGGATAGCACAGAACATCTCGTGGTAAATTCTCCAAAGACCAACACGAACTACACTCATTCATAGGCACCTCAGAAGTAAATTATAAATATATATATATGTAAGTAAGGATCGTTATCTCCAGAAACAAGTCAGATCAGACACATACATGCTGCCTGCTCTTCTATCCTGCATTCCAAATCCTTCTGTGTTACCCCTTTCTGTGAGAAAGTCATGGATGTGTCCTCTACAAGAGGATCCTAAAGGTACCCAGCCTAAATAAAAATATACAGAGTTGTCACCATAGGGTCTCAGGAACTTTGTTTAAAGTTTTGTTTTCTTGGAGATCATTCTCTCTTTTTCTGGAGGGAATCCAAGAGACCACTGAACCATCTCTGAGGCAGCCTATGACAACAATCTGACACTTTCAGTATAGGAGCTAAATGTAGAGTCCAAGTAAGCTGGTTGTGGTTACTAACAAAACAGTTGTTTCTCCTGGAGAACACAGGCAGTGTTCTCTCCCACAGCTTGGAAAGAAGTCGACAGACTGTTCAAAAGACTAAAAGGTCACAGTAAAACAGGGCCCTGTGTGAAAAAGACAACTTTGTAGATGGCTGAATAAAGGATTAGGGCCCTGTTTGGTGCTCAAAAAACACTCGACTGTGATCTATGACAAACTTTGTGCTGGTTAATTTAACCCTACTGAGCAGACAAACAGTTCTGGAAGGAATGATATTTTACATAGTCTGTGCCATGTAAATCTTTGTATTTGACATTTATTTTAGATATGTGTGAGCATTTATGCTGGAGGAAGGCAGCTTATCTAAAGTACTGGAGACACTGTTTTACACCAGAAAAACATAACTTGTCCTGACAGACAAAACCAGAATTCAGCTGGGTATTTTTTTCCCTCTCACTCTTGCTTGAGGATGCAGCAGACAGGTAGTGTGAAGTTTAGGATAAAGTAATGTATAAACACTGTCTTCCCTTATCACTCCAATGCTGTTGGGGCAGAAGCTTGTACTTGCTCAGGCTCCATCACTGCCCAGAAGGCCACTCAAGAGCAGGTAAGCCTTCTCTCCTTCTAAGCAGAAGGAAAAGGGCTTGCTCCTCACTGTATTTCTTCCTGTTCTTTGCTGCTAAGGTGGTCATGGTATGCCAGCTGCTTTATTCAGAGAGGGAAACACACAGTCCACACCAGGGAAAAAAGTATTTAAAAAAAAAAGAAAAAAATAACTGCTCTTACTTATTTAGACACCAATTCATGTTTGGCAGAAGCAAAGAGGCAGAGAATCCACAGGGAAAGGGAGGTAAAATGCACCAGTTGGTCCCTCTCAGAGTGAAAAGCAGAGCAAGGAAGTGGGTGGGTGAGAGGTCTGGCAAACACAAGCACCAGTCCATGAGGACAGAGAGAGAGAGAGAGAGATCCCCCCCTCATTTCACACTGCTCGTGGCACCACACACCAGCAGCTTTCAAACACCACTAACCTGATCAGGATTTGAACTAATGACCTCCATCCCATTAACAACCCTCGCGAACCATTTAGATCCCTCAGGGAAATTTAGGGTTTAGCAATTTCAGCTCCTGAGGTGGCTCAGACAACAATGACTTTACACAAACACGAGGGCTGTGGTGATCTCCTAACATAGAAAACAATTGCAGACTCAGGGACAGTGTCCCATGCACAGGTCTTTGCTTTAGATCCTCTGGAACAATGGCAAAATTTGTTAATACAGTATCACAGAGGAGAGTAAAACGGCCCCTTGAGTCTCCACACCCCAATATGAAGAATGAAAAGCTCATCCATCCTGTCATATATAAAGTAAAATGTGCCAGTTACGACACAGGGTCACTGTCTTTGTGCATTCTGTCATGGTTTCCATGAAAGTTTTTCCTACAAAATTCATGCCCACACAGAACTGCTACAGGCTCTGCTCAGAGTGTCTATTCATCAGGAATCACCATTAATTAATCTGGCTGTGTTCACAAGAGTCTTGCTGTATAACTACAATCCAATCTTTAATATATTTGGAAAAGTTACAGGACCATCCCTAACATATACACATTGCACTGACTCCAACAATAGTCTAACTAATGACAGATGCTTTATTTCAGGACAGGCTTAAAAAGAACAACAGATGTTTTGGCACTTAATATTCATCTCAACAACACATAATAATTTACAATGAGGAATAAAAAGAAAGTCTGTCTCTCTGTCATGTGCCAGTACTACCTACATTGAAACAAGGAGAAAAAAAAAAACAACACAGCAAACCACAGATAACCAACTGAACACAAAAGGACATAGAGATGGCTCCAGCAAACAGAAAGTTCATTTTCAAGTTTCCACTAAAGTAAATGTAGTTACTTCTGGGGTGGGGTGGGGGAATCAACACAAAAAATGTGTGCTAAGGCCAAGAATATATCTAGTCATATTCAAAAGGAACATAGGGTATGAACAGTGGCATAAGTCTGCCTTTTAGACAGCTGTCCTCTGTCACCCAAAGGTGACAAGAAAGTAATGGTGACGAAAGGAAACCAGAAAAGGAATAATAAGAGGATAAAATTGGGCAGCATGTAAAAAAAGGATGAGAGGGAGAAGCAACAGAATCACAATAAGGAATGGGAGGGCACTGACATACACAAACACTGATGTCAAAATATATACATGCAGTGAAGAGGAGCCATGTACCACTGGAACTGGTGAAAGACGAGAGATGGGAAAAGAAGAGCTGAGTTGGGCAGAGAAAGAAAGGACAAATGACCTGGAAGTAGGAAATAAATTACAGAGCTTCCAGTAACTGGACTGTTAACCTGAAGTGCTAAAGAAATCCTTCTTGTGCTCTTCCTTCACAAAAACACTGTATGACACTGTATGACACTGGATATTTCCCTACAAGCAAATTATTTCAGAAGTGCTTAACAAAGATTTCTGGCACCTCTGTTGTAGTCCTAAACGGGCACATGGACAAGGCCAACCCCGTACAGCACTTAGAACATTTCCTGGGAAGAAAAAAAGCTGTGTGGGCTAGTCAGCCACTAAACCAAAACCAAACCACAACTCCAAGAGGTGGACTGACTGCCCACACCCATGTATAAATCACAGGTGGGCTCCAGAGCAGGGCATATGAATTGCAAAGCAGTGTCTTGGACAAGTCACATGCACGGGCAGGATCCAGACTGCACAGCTAGTGAGCAAATACAATGGCAAAATTCTGGGTCAGGAGTACCTCTAACCTGCAACCAGGAATGCAGAACTTCCACCCACCCATCACCACTGTTTGGGGTCAGTTTGTCCAGGTGCAGGCTGTGTGAGGCACTGGCAGAGGAGTCTGAGATCCACCACGGCTGATTGCCAAGCTCCAGTCAGTTCTGCAGCCCCAGCACTGCTTTCACAGCACCTCGGATGCAGGGATTTTGCTTTGTGCAGAGCCCTGGCTGTACAACTCTCTTGGTCACAAAAACAGTGCTGTGCTTCTGGAACAGAAAAGCTGGGGAGAAGAGTTGAGAGGAAAACTTATGGTTCCACAGCGATTCAGCAGAGCTCCAGCACTGTCCATTCCTCTGCATCTCTGTATTTATCCTCTGACACTCTGGGTACCTCAGAATTCATGTATCTCTGCTACCCAAAGTATTCCAGTTCAACACCACTCTAGGCAACAGGATGGTCAGTGACACATGGAGAGGAAAAGGCTAGTTAGATCCAAATTTAAATCAAACCCAAAGAAATGCACAATGCACATACACACTGGTTGTTCTCCCAAGCACCATAGTCATTTCTCATGTGTTGACCACAGCAGACACAACCTCTACTGATGTTACCATTCTCCAACCTCAGAAGATCAGTGAGCTAACTGATGTGAACTAGTTGAGTGTCCTGGTGCACTCCCAGCCAGCAAAACATCTGCCCATGTGACAGCTTTGGTACCTCCCTGTCAAACAACAGTACCACACTGCTCTGAGTGTTCGGGTGATCACCCACCAACAAGCAATTCACTGTCTCACTGACTGCAGGTCATTTTGCATCTAGGCTAAAATCCTGGAGTATTTCCTTTGTCTTGTTCTGTTCAGTCCTCTTGTTTCTTCTCTGCTGCTCTCATTCCATCAACAGAAACAAGATCCAAACCTACCCCTCACAGACAATGGCCTCAGTGACTTTCTGATTTTCCTCAAGGAATATTGACCAAAGGAACTGCCAGACAGGAGGTGCTTATTTCTAGAATGTTTTTTGCAACACAATCACTGATATCCATTACACACTCCAGACTCTCAAGGATTTCAGTCTCAACTGCACAACAAACAGAAGAGCATCAGCTCAGCTCAGCCTTTGGGAATTGTCCCAACATAACCATTACAGAGTTCCCAAGCCACAAAAATGAAGTCAGCAAGATTCACAAAGGAAGCTGTTGTCAGCAGCAAGGTTTTCCAGCAGAGCAAGGCCAAATGTTCAGCTGCTCAAACAAACACAGTCCTGCTCTCTACAGAGCCAGCCTGCCCGGTCCTGTCACTGTGTTGGGCTCATGAGCTCTGCTGGGGTAGTCACCAATGCCTTTCACGGGGAAGGCTTTGGAGCACATCCATGTACAACTCACATCTAAGCCTTTTCTGTACTCCAGTTTGTACCCCTTTTCCAGCTGTTGTCTCTCCCCCAGATGTGTCACTGTCATGACCAGTGACAGGACCTGAGGGAACGGCATGGAGCTGGGTCAGGGCAGATTGAGGTTGGGTATTAGGGAAAGGTTTTTCACCCAGAGTGTGGCTGGGCACTGGAACAGCTCCCCAGGGAAGTGGTCACAGCCCCAAGCCTGACAAAGCTGAGGCAGTGTTTGGACAACGCTCTCAGGCACATGGTGGGATTCTTGGGGTGTCCTGTGCAGGGCCAGGAGTTGGACTCGATGATCCTCATGGGTCTCTTCCAACTCAGCACATTCTATGACTCTGTAATTCTGTGATAAATGATCAGAGGTTTTTGAGACCAGGATCACATTAAAAGGTGGAATTTCCAAAGCTGAGTACTATACTTCTAAACAAATAATAGCACAACAAAAGATTATTTAATACAACCTTTATATCTTCTGCATTCTACTGAACACAAAGTCAGGTCATCCACCAAAAGAGGATGAGAAGTCCCAGTGGACAAAATAGGAGAGAAGAAACCTACAGCACAGTGTTGGAGATGTGGAAAAAGTCACCAGGAGGCATGACTGCACCTCTGATCTGAATAAGGAGAGGTGCAGGACTTTGTCAGCCAAATTGCAGGGAAGTGGTTGGCTCCCACAGCTGCTGCGTCGGTCCTGGGGAAGCAATACTCAACACTAGGTCAGGCTTGTGTTTTGTAGGCAGCCTGCCTTCCCTCCTCAATTCCTGTACAAAGGAATGGCTAACTGGAGTAGGAGACCTCATCAGAGAAACACAGTTTTTTCTAGAAGACACCAAAAAAACTCAAAAAAGTAATTAAAATGTAAATCATAAATGGCATATTTTCCCATCTTATGAGACAAGCAAACTGAAAAGTGTCACTAGGTCTCTTAAGTGCACAGAAATTTGCCTTCTGTTCCTGCCAACTTTCCAGGGACCAACCCTAGCATGTTCTCTTGGAAGTAGGCCAAATTTAAGGACATGAATCCTCTTCTGTTTATGGTATTTCTAACAATACCACCTTTCTGACAAGATCACCGTGCTACAGTTAATCCACATGGAAAAAATACACTAAATAGCCACCTGTACTTTCTAGCTCTCACTTCTGAAGTCTCTCAGCTGATGACTCTCATAGCACAAAGGTGACGTTGTTCCCAGATCGTCATCCAAGGAAGATTTAAAGCTCATGGAAAAGGAACCTCGACCAGTTTTGAGGCCAATCAGTGAAGCTGCCTATATCCACTGGAACATGCACTACCCAACCCCAGACAAGACAACACAACTGACAAAGTGACAAACAGGGCAGCAAAAGCCACGTCTCACTGCCACGTTAAGTTTTGCACAGCTGGAAGTAGAAGAAGGAGCTACTCACTCCCAGTACCTCATTTTCTTTGGCACCCCCTGACAGGAAAAGCTCTGATTTTGACCATTCCACTCTGCTTGGTCCTTTCTCATTTGCTGCAGCATCTTTTTCTATAATAATAATAACATTACTCTGTAGCCTAACACTCACAGGTCTGATGGTTTTCAGTGTATTTTAAAGATCACAACACATCCTTACAGGAAAAGGATTAATATACAATTAATATAGCTAAAGACACTTCAGTGTAGAGCTGCTGCATGACCAAGTATGACATGACATGCTGAAGTTAAACTGCAGCAAGGAGCATATTTTAAAATGGCAAAAATGAGAAGATGAGAGGAAATACTGAGAAATATTCTTACAAGGGAAAAAATCTCCTCCAGCAAAAATGGAATCCAGAATTTCAGCATGGCTAACAAAATCAAGAGTGTGTTTTTTTAAATTCTTTAACATTATAATAGGGCTAACAAACAGTGTATCCTCTTTCAAAAAGAGGCAGGTACCTCAAGAGGAAGAGGCTCACTTAGGTAATACATCGATAACCTAAGAAAATAAGTCACAAAATCAACCTAATACAAAACATAAACATTTACCTTTAGCCAAGAAACAACCTATCTGTATCCTTTCACTTTCCTTCTGAATGAAAAACTGCTATAAAACACAGGTTTGGTATTTTCAATTTGCAAATTACGGTGTTTTGCCCTAGAAAGCACGTGTTACATTTGCCCCTTAGAACTGCCATCCTACAAACAATATCCAAGTATCTATTAGAATATGTAGGAATTTAAAATAAAATCTGAGGCAAATCTTTTACTCAGCTAAGCAGAGGAGTGGTATGGGCTGAAAAGCTGTGGAAAACAACAGAAACTGAGACTACTTTTATTTTCACTGGTACTGCATAAGTTCAGCCAAACCTTTTGCCCAGTGAATGCCCATAACACAATTTAAATGAAATTTTTACATAGGAGGGCAACATTTACCTAAATCTGAGATCTCTTCCTGATAATGTCAAAAGGATGGAACATTTTTTTAGTAGAAAAACAAAAATTTTAAAAAGTCACACATGCTGGTTCCCACTCCTCTTGGTACTTTTATCCGTAATTTCTGTTAAGTTTGGCTCAAATGTTTTGTTTTGTTCAAACATATTGTTTAGATAAACACAGCTTTTGCTCTGTTCAATTGAGGCTTGTTGCAGTGGGTAGTGATTGATTGTTTTTTAATCTGTAGCAGTATTTTATATCCCTTCCTACTTGGTAACAGAAACTTTTTATAAACCATAATATCGAAGAAGCCTGAAAGTGTTACTAAAAACATCAACCATGTGTTCACCCAAGCAGAAATCTGAAGGAAAGAATGTGGTATATTGATTTACCCCCGCCAAAACCTTCTTAAGTATATAATGCAATTATCGCCTCTGCGGTGGAGTCCGATTTGGCAGTTCTAATCAGCCCAACTCCCAGTGCAGTCAGGGCTGCTGGGTGACACTTGAGATCTGAAGAGTGTGGGCAAAAATAACTTCTGTTCAACAAGACATGACGAACACCAGACAGCTGAGTCACCTTTAAAACCAAATCTGATTTTCTGTATTGTAAGGAACTACCAAAGAGAAGGGGAATTATCAAATAGAAGGGGATAAAGGATTCCAAAAATGTGTCTGAAATGTATCTTTCACTGAATATTCTGTAGTGTAATGAGCTTCCTTCTGATTGCTGCCACTGACATTAACATCAACATATAGCGCTCAATCACCTCAGTTTCCTGTGGAGAAGCAACGTTTAATAAAATTTTCAACCTCTGTTGAAAGTCTAATTTCTAAGCACCTGTTTCTTATGAAACACTGCCCATTTACGAAGGCTTCCAGTATTAGCGGTGAAGTTAAAAGTTAGTCAGGCCCCAAATCTGCCATGGAACACATGCAGTCTGTGGAGCCGGTGGATGTTTTCCAAGACACCGTACAAATAACACCCCAGAAAGTTTACTGTACATGAAACATTCATCTAACAGCAAACGAACCATGCTAGTGGGGAAATACTACAAGTTCATTGAAGTTCAGTGATGTAACTGAAACCCTGTGGAAGAAAGTGTTTCAGGGGAACTTTCACGCTGATTTTCAGGATGAGCCTTTACCTTGGAAGCTTCCTCTGAAGAGTTTGAATAGAATGAGCACCGAGGCAGTAGGAAGCAAAGTAATTGCCATCTACTCGCCAAAACACACCAACGAGAAGGCCATTACTGTCCCTTTTTTACGACCTCGGTATGAAAGCAAAAGCAGGGCTCCGGGTGGAGCAGACAGACCCCGACAACCAGAGCAAGCAGGGAAGTTCTCCCAAAACCAAAAAATCCCCGTGTCCAAGCAACCACTTCAGAGCGCCTTGAAGGAGGAAAACAAACAGACGCAGGAAGGAACGGCGCTGCCGCGGACGAGCCGGCAGCGATGCGCGGGGAGCGCCGCGACCGCAGCCGCGACCCCGGGCTGGGGGAGCCCTGCCAGGGAGAGGGGGCCGCGGCAGGTGGAGGAAGGGATCGCGGGGGTTCTGGAGCCTGAGGGGGAGGCAGCAGCCCGGGGAAGGTGCGAGGGGCTGAGGCGGGGAGGGGAA
>WEKY01029319.1:428760-516430 GCA_013390045.1 Picathartes gymnocephalus | reverse complement strand
AGTGATTTTAGTCTTGGGACTGTGAGTTGGGTGGTTGCAGTTCCCTTGCTTGATGGAAAGTCATTTCTGGTAGAGAAGAGCAGAAACTTGGGGTTTTGGATCCCAGACATGCTCTTGGTGATAGATTCAGCTGATGTTTGAAGGCAGAACTGAGCTCTCTGATGCGCGGGACATCAGGCCTGGCTGCTGTGAGAGGAGCCAAGCATGGCATGAAGGCAGTCCAGTATTTTCCAGCTAAGAAGATCCTGAGAACATCTGGGATGGGGAGGGAGACCACAAATATCATAACTGGTTCACCTTTCTTTCCTTCTTCCTCATTTTTTTTTTTTAATATGAAATACAGAAGAATTGTTTCAGCACCTTCTGAATATATCTATAGGTTTTTTTATTTCTCTTCAATAATCCACTTCAAGATAATTCCTTTGGAAAATTATCAAACTCTAAAGAATTGGAAGGATAAAAATCAGTAGAAATGGCATTTTCTTCTGTATTTTTTTAATAAATGAAAAAAACAAAAAAAAATCAAGAAATATTTTTTAAAAAAAAAAGTTGCTTAAATAATTTTTAGAGGTAGAGGGAAAGAAAGGTCAAACTCTACCAAATTCTGCTGATGGGCTCCTCGATGACTGCTGCAAGTGGACGATGCATTTTGATGTGTGTACTCAGAAAGGTGGCACTGGCTGCCTTTACTGAGGTTTGCTTTCCTGCAGCTGCAATTCTCCCAGGGAGAAAACCAGAGGCAAATCTCCCAGTTCAAGCACAGCTGTCTGAAGTTCCCTCCAGGTTTGTTTTCCCTTCCCCTGTAATTGTGAGGTGTTGGCCACTGCCCGTGGCGCAAAGGCACGCTGAGCTGGCCAGCGGTGCGATCCTGTGGCTGCTCCCTGGCTCAGGAGCGGGATCGAATTGCTCCAAATCCTCTCCTTTATTGCTCTTGCTGTTAGATGGACAGCAGGGAGGTGTGTCAGGAGCGGGCCCGGTGGAGCCGTAAATCCGTGGCTGCAGGTGGGGCAGGAGGGACGGGCAGGGCTCTGGCAGGGGGTGCCACAGCCCCTTCGCAGAGGTGCTGGCTGGGGGGGGATCCAGCAGTGAAGTGCAATTCACCTGCATAGGGAAGCAAGAACGAGTAAATATTGACTGGCGAGCTCCTCGCTCACAAATATTGGTGCTTTTTTATTGTCTTTTTCCTCACCTTCCTGTGAGTTTGCTCCATTCACTGGTTTGTTCCAGGGCTCCTTCACCACCCTGCCCATCCCGAGGAAATTGCCAGGGCACCTCTCAGTGCCTCCCCGTGTCTGCCTGCTCGGCACCATCCAACTTCTGAAGGGAACGAGGAGAACCAAGCCAGCCCTGCTCTGCACGAACGCTGGGGGCTTTATTGCCTCCTGCTTCATCTAACGCGGCTCATTAGCCTGAATTCTTGCAGCGTGTTTGGTAGCCTGGCCAGAGTGCATTGATCTTTCTGCTGCCAGGCAGTGGAAAAGGGGGAGAGGCATGGACTGGCCTGCAGTAGTGACTCAGCTGGAACTGCTTGGCAGGGCTCTTTATGAGCTCGGGAAAGGCCATTGCAAGGCACGTTTTCCAGTGAAATTTGCAGGAGGGCTTCTTTTCAGCCCCGGAGACCTGTGGCTGTGCTGATTGTTGTGGGTTTTGAGTCGGAGCTTTTGCAAATCTGTCTTGTCTTGAAATAGTCCAAAGGGTTTGTTTCGCCTCCCGCTCCAGCCTGAAGGGGTGTGGATATTTGTGTGTGTGGTTTTATCTCCAGCCCTGCAGTGGTTTTAAAAGCTGACTGAATGGTAAACAAGTGCTTAAAAGGTGTTGGGATTTTTAATGCCCCTCTGGTTAAAAAAGAAAGGAGTAAATGGGAATAAAAACAGAATAGAAGAAAATGCTCTGTGTACAAGGAAAAGAGAAAATGTAAAGAAAATGGATGTTTAAAATGAAATGCCCCAAAAGACTGCCTCTGCAGACAGGAAAGTGTCTACACCACAAGCCTCTCTTCTTCCTTTCTTTTTGTCTTTGCAGAGATGTTTGATTGGTAGCTGATGGATTGATGCTCCATTATCCTTATTTACACTCTGGCAGAAACAAGTCGGGGTCACTCACGATGTTACCCCATCAAAGGCCCTTTGTACAAGCACAGCAGTACAAGAAGGATGTGGGGGTACAGAAAGCTGCTTTGAGAAGTGGCGCCGCACCATAATGCACCCCTAAAGCGTCTGGAAGGCCTCTTTGGTGGCTCCTTGCTGTGAGCCAGCGCTGCTGCCTCCAACAGCCACTGCAGTCCTTGGGATTTATGGATTTGAACAAGCTGGAGCTCCCCATGCCCTGGAGTGTGGTGGGAGAAGGGCCATCCCCCTCTGGCTCCACAGATCCTGGCCTTGTTCCCCCTACCCCATGGCTCTGTTTGTTTGCTTCTGAGCCACCGAGCAGGCTCCAAGGCAGTGATTTGGCCAGATCTCAGCCCATCCTTCTCTTCCTTTGGCTTTATCTGATGAGCCAAGGCTGGGGAGAGCCAGGGTTTGGGGAGAGCGCCTCCAGCAATGTTGTCTTTTCTCTCCAGTTAGTGTCTCCTACAAGCACTGCAGAACTCCTTTGCCATCGAAGGACTTTTTACCACAGGGAAATCCCTCTGAGACTGTTTTGGATGGGGTTAAGTCTCCTCTGCACTGCCAAGAGCACTGCCAAGTGACCAGATGGCACTGGAGAATCAGGCCTCCAAATATTAGTCAAAAAGCCCATCTCCTCCTCCCCGTCAATTCCTTATTTGGCTGTTGGCACAGGGAAGATTTCGTGTTCCCGGAGCTGGACGTGTGTCAGCATCCTCACTGCTCACCCATCTACCCACATCCACCCCCCAGCCCTGAACAAGCTGCTCACACTGCAGATGTGATGTGTCTTTAGCCACGGAGTCCCCGCTGCTGAGGCATTTGTATTCAAGCAGGGTTATGCGCTTGTGTAGCTTCTTTTTTTCTTTCCCCTTTTCTTTAGCGCACCTTGTATTTAATTTGGCAGAAAGCTCTGTTGAAGCTGCTTTACCTTTCCTACATTATTATTCAATTGTATTTCCCCTGATGAAAAGCCTGGCAGGCTGCTGCTCGGTGACAGATGTGCTAGCTTTGGTTGAATCACCACCACTAGGCTTATTATGGGTTTTACTAATGTTTGCTGTTTTACACTGTAACAGGTAGGGTGATTCACTCAGTCAAGGCAAACACACAGACACACATATGCACACACAGATTTAGAGACACCTACACACACAGAGAGAGGTGAATCAGCCTAAAACGATCCTTCCTTTTTCCATCTCTTCGACAAAATGTTCCTGAATCTCCTGCCTGTGTGTTGGTTCCTTGCTGAGCAGCCACCCACGAGGAGTTATCACTGCCCAGAGGGCTGGGGCTGCAGGGGCTCTGAATTTTAGTTACCAGCACAAAAAATATCCTGACAAACCACAAGCAGCTGTGGCTAGTGGTTAGGTCACCTATGTGTTAGATTAATGGAATGCTTCCTCAGTTAATACAGATTAATTCATATTATTCAGTCCAGACGTCCTGAGGCTGGTTTTAGCAAAGGATTTATCCAGCAGCCCTGCTGCATATGGGGAGCTTCCCCTGCCTGGCACGGGAGCAGGGATTTGTGACTGCTCAGGTTGGTTGTGAGGGGTTAGATGGGTGTGAGCCTGAGCCTGTTTTAACAGAGCAGATCCCTGTCCCTTGCAGTGTAAACCCAAATGTCTCTGCAAATGTGTGTTAGAGCCCAGAAACACCCCCTGCCCTGGGCTGAGCCCCAGAGTGGGCAGCAGGCAGGGGGGATTCTGCCCCTGTGTCCCACTCAGGTGAGAGCCCACCTGCAGAGCTGCCCCAGCCCTGGGCCGAGCACCTGGAGCTGCTGGAGGGAGGCCAGAGGAGGCACCAGGGGATCAGAGGGATGGAGCAGCTCTAGGACTGTTCAGCCTGGAGAAGAGAAGGCTTAGGAGTGACATAATTGCAGCCTTCCAGTAACCAAAGGGAGCCAACAGGAAAGATGGAGAGAGACTGTTTACAGGAGCCTGGAGTTACAGGACAAGGGGGAATGACTGCACACTTCCAGAGGGCAGGGATAGGTGGGATATTGGGAAGAAATTCTCTGCTGTGAGAGTGACGAGGCCCTGGCACAGGGTGCCCAGAGAAGCTGTGGCTGCCCCTGGATCCCTGGCAGTGCCCAAGGCCAGGCTGAATGGGGCTTGGAGCACCCTGGGACAGTGGAAGGTGTCCCTGCCCATGGCAGGGGTGGAATGGGATGAGTTTTAAGGTTCTCCCAACCCATCTCATTCTGTGATATTCTGTGATGCTGCCTGAATATGGAGCCCCAGCATCACCCCAAGCTTTTCAGTTCAGCTGTGTGGTGAGTGTGCAGGTTGCAATCCAGTTCAGTGCTCCAGAGAGCTGCCTTTTTTATAGGGATTTTCTCAACTTGCAATGCCAAGGATCCTGAAGTGTTTGCAGATTTAATTCTACGCATCCATACACTGAAATCTCCAGTGTTGTCCTGAATTATGTAAGTCTCCAAAGGCTGCAAAACTGGGCCAGGAGTCTCCCAAGAACAGTTTTTCTTGAGGGCCTGCACCCTCCAAACTGCTTTGTTTCCCAGCTTTCAGGGTGGAATTGGCCATGTACTGTGCAGCAATAGAAAAAAAAAATGTTGGAACTAGGAAAACTTTGGATTCATATTTAGTGAGATATGGAGGCACAATATCAGGCAGTTTATATACAAACTGCCTGGTCTCTTTAATTAAAACTCACAGGGACTAGTTGTAAGATAATGAACGTCTCACTCTGCAGTACTGAAACTTTCTCTAATGAATTCTTTGCCTTGTGTGCCCCTGTTCCCACATGACATCCTGTATTCATTCACAAGGTGTTCCTCTTAATGAAAACAAGGTCACTCTTTCAGCGTTTGATGGCCAAGAAAGGAAAGGGTGATGGAGCTGCAGCCTTACAGAGTGTGTTATGTTTTTTCCCTCCTTCCATAATTGCAAAAAGCTTCCATTGATGTCGACAGGACTTAGGCTTGAATAGGAAGAGGAGAATAGGTGCCAGATTGGACCCTAGGACAAATTGGAGTTCAGTCCAGATATTCAGTTTCTTACATCGATTTTCCACTTTTGTCTGTCAGTGCCTTATGGGACAATAATCCCAGTTGGTATGAAGGAAGCATTTGTTCTTCTCTGCTTACAGGCTGATGTCCAATGCTTATTAGGTAGTAATATTGATGTCACATTCACAGACTAAATTTGAGTCCTGAACCTTGCAGGGCTGCACAGAAGCTTAATAGCAGAAGGTGTGGGCCCTGACAAATAAAACAGCCAAAGGAAAAGGGAAGGAAGGAAAGTTTTGTAAACTTCCCTCACAGGCAGGGAGCTGGGGAAGGAAGGCAAAGTACTTTTTCATGCTTTGCATGTGGCAGTAATAGAGGCTAAACCCCTGTCCCCCTGTGCCTGAGGGTACAGCCAGCACTGACTGGAGAAAGAGGGGTATAACTGACCCAGCAGTTTCCTGCCACCTTCTTCCTCAGGGTCATTTCTTTCACCACTTTTCATGACTTCAGAGTCATGCTTTGAAGCAGCAATGTGCAAACCCTTCACACTGCGGGGTTTCCTGATCTCTTGCCTGTCTCTGGCCTCCTGTGAAGCTCCTGAGCATCCCCCCAGGCTGCTGCTCTGCTGGGTGTGTGTTCCCTTTCCCAGCTCCCCGTAGTGTAAAAGGTTATTCTCACCTTCCCACCACAAGGCACTACCCCCAGAGTGGTTCTCCGCTCAAATAGGGAAGGATGGCACCTCAAAGGAGCCCACAGGAAAGATGGAGAGGGATTATTTACAAAGGCCTGGAGTGGCAGGACAAGGGGGAATGGCTTCAAACTGAAAGAGACTCGGTTTAGATTGGATATTAGGAAAATATCTCCCCTGTGAGGGTGGGGAGGCCCTGGCACAGGGTGCCCAGAGAAGCCGTGGCTGCCCCTGGATCCCTGGCAGTGCCCAAGGCCAGGTTGGATGGGGCTTGGTCTAGTGGGAGATGTCCCTGGCCATGGCAGGGGGGGAATGAGATGGGTTTTAAGGCCTGTTCCAAGCCAAACCAGTCTGTGATGGCATGGTAAGAGCCCCATAATTGTTTGTTCCCGATCCCATCTACCAAAGTGTGTGTGTGAGGCTGTGGCTGAGAACTCCCCCTCTGCAAGCCCACCTTGTGTCTGCTCCACTGAGCACTGTCTAAGTAGATGGAGTTTCTTTTCTTTCTCTGTTGGTTTGTTTGTGAGAGTCAAGGCTTTCTTCCCACTTTCTTGGAGACCTGTGCTTGGAACAGATTATTACTTAGCATAAATCCACAGAGCTCCCTGATCTGTTTCTAAGAAAAGTAAACATCCCAGCACACGTGGTAGCTGGCAGGAAGAGCTGGCCTGTACTGTTTTCACCCTGGAAAATAACTTTGAGCAGCACACGATATTGAAGATTGGAGGGGGAAGAGGGAAATCGCAGTCTGCTCACTGATAGGTTGCAAAAAAGGGGGGAAAATTAATTAAAAAAAAATCATTACGAATTATTTCTTGACTTCTATGGAATGAATACAAACACTCTGGCACCTCTGGGAAGCCCCAGCATGTGGCCCCTGCCCACTGTAACGAGTCTGGGAGCTAATCTGTCCAGGAGGTGAGTGTCACTGCCAGGGAGGACACATCAGACTTCAGCTCTTAGTGACATCCACCTTCTGGGGACACTAAGCCAATTTAGCTAATTCCAAAGAAATTTCAGTAATAAAAGCAAAGGTGGCGAGCAGAGCAGAGGCTGGGGAAGGATTAAAGGCATTTGCATTAATAAATAGAGATGTTATCATGGAGAATTAATGTTCTTTGATCTAGATCTTGGCAGCATTAAGAGATGCTAGGTACAGTGCCTTATTATCTCACAGGGGTTAGGGGGTCACCCTGGGACAAGGGGAAGTGATTTATGCAGTATCTCTGTCAGAGGGATGAGAATATGTGTGAAATAATAAGCCTTGCAGCGACCATAAGTAAAAATCTCCCTGGATCCCAAGGTCTCACACTGCACTGGATTCCCTCGGTGCATCAGTCAAGCACTTCCTTCCTCAGCTGTGTCCCCTCTCTCTCTTACCATTTTTATATCTCAAATTAGGAGTGCTCCTTCCCCTTCCAGACTCTGATGGGCAAATGTCATTTTGTCAAATGGGTGGTTAATCCAGAAGAAAAAGCAGGATTCCTTAATTTGAAAATTCTCCCCTTTCCTCTCACTCCTTAGGAGAGACTGGTTTGGGAGGTGACATTTGAATGAAAAGGACAAGTGAAGAGGTGAGTGTTGAATGGTTCAGGTACTAATTAAACCATCAAGGACAAATGAATGGGTGTGTGGATCTCTCCTGTGTGTGAATTGAGAATCCTGAAGGTGGACATTGCAGGGAGAGTTCAAACCTGCCGCACCTTGGGTTTTACTAACAGAGTAATCTAAGCTTCTCACCAAAAACAGCCTTTGGCCAGGATGAGAAGAATCTACTGATTTTAATTCCTATCTTGCAGGGAAAAAAAAACCAAAAAAACCCCAAACAAACAAACAAACACACAAAAAAACAAACAAAAAAAACCACAACAAAACAAAAACAAAAACCAAAAAAACAAGCAGCAAAACAAAAACCATGACTTTTAAAAGCTTGTTTTTTAAGAAAATGAAACTTACTTGAAAGCATCTTCTGGCTATGTGCTTCTCCTGATTATTGTTTGAAAGAGTCCCTTTTAAAACAAAAATGGACAGGAAGATGAAATCCTAAAAGCTATTGATTTCTTCATGCATTTTCTAAAAAGAAACAAGTGAGAGGAAGAAAGAGATCTCTAAATAAACGAGGGAATCTACTGAAGGAGAGGCTGAGACTGAGCTCAGATCCAGAGAAGCCATGGGAAAGAGAGGAAAAACCCTCTTTACAAGGGAGTACTTGTGTGCCATAGGTTTCCCTGAAGTGCTCAGAGCTAAGGGTGCCTGTTCAAGAGACACTCCATTAATCCCCAGTTCTGGGCTCCAGAACCAGCACAGGCCCATCCCAATCCCCCCTCGTCTGCATTACAGCGAGAGCCACGATGGGCTTCAAGCACCACCATCAGGAATTAAGCACTTAATTCTCATTTATATTCTAAGGAAACTGGGCCCTGGACGGCTCCAGCTGCTTTGGAGCCTTCTCAATTCCCCCACTCTCACCTCTACAGCATGAGACTTGCCAGTAACTTTTCCTATTCACGATCTGGGTAACAGGTAAAGTCAAAATTAAATTGGTGTGTGAGAGAAATGGGCCAAAGAATCTGGATCAAATCAGATTAAATCCTCTCTTTGCACCTTTTCATATTTTGTTCTATTTTCTCTCTCCACTTCTTCCCTACATTTCAGGAGGGAAAACCAAAACCACCTGAACTTTTCATTTTTAAAAATACCCTTCTCTGTGCTCCCATCCCATTCAGTGGCATTTGCCTATCAAAACATGTTATTGAAAAGTTGCTGTGCAGCCTCATAAAAGTTACCATTTCTGTAGCACCTATATTTGGGTCTGTTTTCAGCCTTCTTTATGGACTCCTTGATTTTCCAAGCAGAATGCTGTCAAATCGAGTGGTTTTTTAAGTCAGTGAAGAAATAAAGGAAAATAAGAATGGAGGCTATTATAAAGTTGAAAAGGCAGAAGCCAAACACAGGACTGCACAGGAGGCAGGGAAAAATGCAGCAGCAGATTTTGTTACAATATAATGAATGTTTCCAAGTCACTTTGGCCAGCCCATTTCATATGTGGGTGGGAGTGTGGGCTCTGGTCTGTGCGCCAGTCTGGTTCAGAGGAGATAGGAAATTCAGTGCCAGAGTGAAGGCAATGACACTCTTTGCAGCTGTTTTCAGCATAACTTTGTGCAGGAACGCACAAAGATCAATGAAAATGCATGTAATGAGCAGCCTCTCTCATTGGAGAACAACTGTGTTACCCCAAAAAAAGATAAATTGGGTGACTTTTAATCTTCCTGAGGCGGAAGGGGAGGGAGTTTCCGCAGCTGGTTCACCCTCCAGCGTGTGCTGGGTTTGCTGGGTGATGGAGCACAGCCTCCCGTGCGGGGGAACCCCACCCTGGCCATTTGCTGCTTGCCTGCAGAGCCCTGAGGAGCCAGACAGGCCTGGCACAGAGCTGCAAGGCTGCTTTCAGACATCCTTCGAACACTTGGGGTCTTCAGGAGCTAAGAACTTCTTTTAGCACTCAGGATTTTTTGTCTGCCATGTTTATGCAGGGTGAGCTGGTGCCAAGGACCCAATTACGATTTTCTTCTCTCTCTCCCCTCTTTCTTCTCCCCTTCTTCCTCCACCCATTATCAGGGACGCCTGGAAACAATAAAGAGTTGTTTGTTTGGTTCCCCCTGCTCCCCCTTATTTTCAGGTGTATTTGATGTTATGAAAGCAGAGCTGCTAGAGATCCATTAAGCAGTGTTTGTAACGGAAGGGAAGAGTTCTCTCTGGTTTGAGGAAGATAAGGCACATAAATCGAACTCCCTCTACATCTAAACATTTCTGAAAATAGCTGAGAAGGACACAAACATGGAGCAGCTTTTCCTATGTGCTTTGTGTCCCATCTTGCCACCAGTGGAAGCCAGCAGAGCTGAAGAATTGGGATCAGAAGCTTCAGACACGACCGATGAACCGTTTTCCAGGCTGGAAACAGGTATTTACAATGAGATAATTAATTTGTTTGCCAAGGTGTTGTTTATTCGAGGAGCATCCAGCATGTTCACCTGACCAGTGAGGCCATTCTGCAGAAACGATCCACTTGGGAATTGCCTCCTCTGAGTCTAGGGAAGGCCTGTGAGTGCCAACTACCTCAGTCATGGGGCTGCAGAGACCACGCAGTTCTGTCTTTGTTCCTGAGATTCTGCAGTGGAGGGGCAGAGTCTCCTGCTCTAAACCTTTACTTTGTGTTTGTATCTGTTCTGCAGTAAGCAGGAAACCTGTCACATCCTATGCTCCCTGTGGGATGTCCATGCCATTTTCCCACTTCCACATATTCAGGATTTTTCTCCCAAGAGATACTCCAGAACTATTGGTAATAATGCAGTTCACAGCTCATAGGGGAAGGAACACAGAGAATCTTTTTTTTTGAGCTATTTCATACTGGATCCCTTGGCTTAAATGATACTCTTTCCTTTCAGAAAACTTTATACAGATTGGAAAGGCTCCCAGACATAAAATGTGAAAATTAAAACTCGCCTGGAATGATAAGGAAGGAGAATATTTATTCTCACTCTTGTCCCAATGTCTCAAAAACCCAGGTCAAGAAGATTATCCACTGCTTCTGAAGGAATGAAGAAACGTGGGCAAGAGCCCTTGACAGGCAAAACCTTCATGATTTGAGCTCACTGAGGCCCCAGGTGGATAAATGAGTCCCCTGCTAAAGATTAAAGAGTCCCTGGATTTAATCTGTACTGGAAGGGTTTTGTGGGCAGTTAACAGGTCAGAGGCTCTCTCTGAGAACTCCAGAAATCTTTCTTTTTGTTCTTCTGCTGACGTGGTTTAAGGAACATGTTGCTGTTGGGTGGGCAGTAAGGTTTAACCCTGATTAATTAGGGACCCAATCATTGTGGAAGCACAGAAAAGCTGTAGGAGAAGGGGCCAGAGCAGAATGAAGCCACATTAACAGGAGTCCTGTGTTTTTCTCCAGCTCCCACTCCCTGGCACTGAGGATTGTGGTTTTGGACATCCTTCTACAAATTATTTTGTTTCTATCTTCAAATACAGACCCAAGTGGAATTTTGTGGCCCCCACCTGATCCCCCTGAGCGAAAAGCAGAGGCCACAACATCAAAGACTCCACGTTGCCAACTGCTCTGTTTTATTAATAGGTAGGGAAAGATTTTGGAAGGGAGGAGGGAATTTGAATGATTTTAAAGAAGGATTTCAGCAAAAGAAGAAAGAGCTTGTAAAGCCAAACCAGTCCATTAATCCCTGGCCAAAGACAGTTTAAGAGCCATTAGGAGGCAGACACAGGGTGTGTTTTCCTCCATGGACACACAGATTTGGCTCTGGAGTTACAGACACCAACTCAGTGTTTCAGGGACTGGCACGGAACTGAGGAGTCCCTTCCCCTTTGGGGTGTAATTTCTTAATATATTAAAAACAAAAGACACATAATGTTAAAGATGACTGTAAAAATGTAACTAATAACTCCCGGGGGTCAAGAGATCTCGAAGCACTCAGTTATTTCTGACTTTGAGCCAGAACTAGCAGGGTTTTTTACTTTAATATCTCTGGTGTCCGTGGCTGTGATGTGCTGCTTCTATTTTAACAAGAGATTTTGACAATTTTGCCCTCTGAGTCTTACAGAAATCTGCTGTCCCCGGAGAGCGTGGCCTTGCAGGCGGTTTATACTTAATTTGTTTTTCTCTTTAAACAGAAACACTTTCTCAGAGAGATTTGCTAGGCAACCACAGCGTAACCGTACTTTTCTACAGAACATTTCATCTGGGCCTGCTAGAAAAGCTTAAAAATCCTGTGAAGAACCACATTATGATGCAGTTCCATAGTTTACGTGGTGTAGGTATGTGAAAAATCAAAATTAAATATCACATAACCTTTTGCAAGAGGAACCAAGGGAAGTTCCAAACATCGTGTTCCTGGGATATTTTCCCTAGTTTTGAGATCATTGAATTGGTCTTGTGCTCGTATTTTTGAGAGCTACATGAATGACAGTTTTTTTAAGGTCTCTACCAAAATTGGGGATGCAACCTGTATTTCTTTCACACTGCCCTCCAGCTTCTGATATCAGTCAGCTCCAAATTCTCATCCTCTTTGCTTCCAAATCCATATCACATGGAGATGATCCATTTTCATTTCACAAGAATTTTGCCTGCTGTTTTAGCATCCATCTCGCTAAACGTCATCTCCACTTGTCCGACACTGCTGAGCTCAAACCTGGCTGAAACAGCACAATTTTAAACCATGTCTATCATTTCAATGCAGCTTGGTCTATTTAATGATCACATTAGAATGATATTGTTTATAATTAAAGATTAGTCACATCCACAAAAAAAAAATTCCCAACAGATTATGGGTTGGAGAGAAAATTTGTGATAAAAAATGTAGAGATTTCACACTTATTGGTTAATTTATGTGTTCAGGAAATACTGGTTTTAGACAACTCCATGGACTTTTTCTTCTTAAAACTTTGTTCTGGAAATCCTGTATTCTGAAAACATGGATGCATGTCCTTAGTGTGTGCTAAAGATGTGGAAATGATAAAAGTTACACCAGACTCCAGGATCAAAGGCTTGGTTCCAGATGTTGTTTGGTGGAGTGGTCCAGCTCTGGAGGTTCCCGTGGGAATCCCTGGTCAGCAAGACCAGGGAGGATCTTCTTTCTCTGGCTGCTGCCTCTAACAGGGACTGAGCAGAGCAGGTTCAGATCATCAGCCCCCCTGCTTCGTGTTTGCATTTTCCAGGGTGCCCTTGCTAAAGGTCGGGGTGGCACCACCCAACAAGGTCCTGTGAATCCCAGCAGCTGCTCTTCCAGTGTCAGGGTTATTAATGGGCATAATCCATCAAGCAGGAGACTCGAGGAAATGAGACTGCAGAAATGCACCTTTATGACTTGTGGAAGCTCAGTTGGCTGTTGACAGGGCTGAGGAGTCTTAATAAGAGGGGTAGGAATGAAAAAAAAAAAGCCCTTTATGAGGAATTAATTTCCTGTCTCCATTATGAAGCGCTGGGATGTTCATTTAGCATGCAGGAGGTGGGTGTTAAGATTAGAGCTGGGAAGGAAATGGATATTGGGACGTGCTAAATCTTCCTCAGTGCCACAGCAAGAAGCTCTGAGAACATGCTGATGATCCTTCTTCATTTAAGCCAACTCTAACAATATCTTCCTGGAAGCAGAAGGCCACTGCTTCCCATTAAATCTGTTCTTCCTATGTTTCCAGCCCTCAAAAGAGATGTAAAATATGTCAAGACCAAGAAGAAGAGACATGCAAATATTACTGATGAGAAAACTCTCAAGAAGTCTTTACAAATCTGTCCTTGGAAAGTAGGGATTCACTCTGTGAGGTTAAACCTGTATTTATAACTTCTCTCTTTATTATATTGGTGCATTTAGTCTTCAGTAAGGAAATGGAGGGGATGAATGTGTGTTAGAGCACCTCACATCTGCAGCCCTCAGAGACTTAAGCAGAGCTCTGCTGATCTGGTCAGCAGACCCAAACTCATCTGATCTAGCAACCTTGATCCCTTTGAAAAATCTTACCCTAGATCTGATTTCAAACATAAAAAGGTCCCTTGTTTTCTTCAGGCAAAAAGAAAACAAATTTTGGTCATCTCATGGAAAGCCAGAGGATGTTTAGCACTTTATTTTTGAGTGCTGGAAGAAAGACTTATGCAGGTGATATGTGAAAGTAGAAAAAGACAGCACAGTTGCCCATGAATTTGATCTTTATGAAGGTTGCCAGCACCCAGCCTTTCCCACCACGTTAGTCACACTCTCTTTTCTGAAAACAGCATTACTCAGGGCTCACCTTCTCTGTGAAGACAAATATCACCTTCAGTGGGTGTGGAGAGAGCATTTTCAGGGACTCTGAGAGCATTCTCTGTTCTCGGTGGACTGGATGCTTTGCTCTTTGTGAAACATTTCCCTCCCTCCATAGTCTGGGATCGTTTCTGCTCTGACATTTCCATGCAGAGTTGGATCTCCAACAACTCTAGTATCGCCACACTCCTCCTTGGTCTGTCTTGTCTGTTGATGATATTCACCCACTGGGAGATTTTAGATATTTAGGGTGGAAGCTCTTTGGAGAAGACCATTCCAGAGTGCCCTTCTCCAGTACCTGGCACAGTCCCAGGTCTGAGCCACCACCCTGCCAGAGATGATAACCAAGGACATCCCCCTTTGCAGCTGCTGTAACATCTTGTCACCATCAAAGCCCTGTCCTTCACGTCTCGTGCTGTACATTTGCTCTGCCTTGTTCTCCCCTTGCACCAACAGACATTTTTTGGTGTGATAATGGAACTAAAGGTCATATTTTGCCTTCAGCCATCAGCATGTGCAAACACTGTGTGACTAATGAGGCAGTCCCTGATGACTCCCCTGTGCTGTTTGCCTACAGGATGCTTTGTTGTGTTTGCAGTCCCTCCTGACTGCTGGTGGAGAGCTGTCTTTTCCCTGGGCTTCTGACTTGAGCTGCAAATCCAATGGCAGGACAGGTTTCTGCCCATAAGGCACTTCCTTCCCCTCCTCTTCCAAAAACGTGCTGAAAGAAAAATCTGCCTTTTGGTTTGTCTGTCTGGTTTTCAATTTGTTTTCAGTCCCTTTTCCTTAGGGGACTCTTCTGCTGGCTTGGGGAAGCTTTGTTCTCTCAAGGATGTCAGGTGGTGGCTTGGCCAACGCACGTGCTGGGGATGAGTGGGACAGGTGTGATGGGAGAAAATGGGGCAGCAGCAGGATTGGTGCATGGCCACGGTGCTGGGAGATGAAATAAGGTTCTCCTCCCTTCCTCCCTGTTTCATGGGCAGAAATTACTCTGCTCGACACCACAAAAAGCTCTTGGGCAAGTGAGGTTTAAAAATGATGGATTATAGGATGCAACTCATCGGTGACTCAGCTTGTCAGTGTTCATCCCTGGAACTCTGACCCTTCCTCTTCTCCTCCAGGGTTTTCTAGCCCTAGATCATTGATAGGGATTAAAGGGGCAAATGGGCACTGAGTGTCTTCTGATCTGAAAAGTCAGGTCTCATTAAGCATGCCCACATTGGACATCCTTGAAATACAAAAGCTAAGGGAAAAAAAAGGTGGTGAGGTCCTGGCTCAGAGTGCCCAAAGAAGCTGTGGCTGCCCCTGGATCCCTGGAAGCGTCTGGGGCCAGGTTGGACATTGGGGCTTGGAGCACCCTGGGACAGTGGGAGGTGTCCCTGCCCATGGCAGGGGGTGGGATGAGATGAGCTTTAAGATCTCTTCCAATACAAATCAGTTTATTATTCTATGAAAACTAACTCCTGACTCCATTTGGAAAAATACCCTAAGGAGCTGCAAGGGACTTTTCAGGATTCTTAGAGAAGTCCCTGCTGGGTCAGACTGATACTTCTGGTACACACTGACCCAAATAGGCAGACAAAATTTCCCTTTCTTCTTGAAAATGTAGTTTGCAAACTTTCTTTCTCATTCCACCCGACATTTCCACAATTTGTTCCCTCCCTGACATCTAAATCCACACTCCTGCTTTGCTCTGAACTAGAGAAAAAGCACAGATACGATTTTGTTTTGATTGGACGCCTGACCCTCTCTCCTCATCTCTTTTTTTTTTTTTTTTTTTTACCCGTTGAAGGGGATCCATCACGATAATTTCCTGTTATTAGGTCTGAAGTGTTTTGAATTTGGAATGGCTTCTCACTTAGAAAGAATTGATGCCTATAACTTGTAATGTGCTCGCAGTTGCGTGCAGTGCCTGACAGCCCAAACTCCATTCCAGGGAGCTAATCCCAGTGGCTGAACTCCATTAAAGCCTAGATGGTATCTGTTAATACAGCCCTGCAGTTTGGGTCATTGTGCTGATGTAAGGAGCGCAGCTGCCTGGAGACAGATTATGATGTGAGGGGACATCTTTATTCTATTTTAAACTGGGAAAAAAAAAAAAAAAAATGGATGGGAGACACACTAGTCATGATTGATTAAAGATATGAAAAGGACTTTATGAGTTTTTTTGAGTGCTCTGTGTTTCTCGTTCTGTTTGTCATTCCTCTGTGTTTGGTAAATAAATAAATACATAAACCCAAACCTTGAGGATAATAGCAAAGAGAGAGACTCCTCATGTTCAGTGGGTTTTGTTATAATGGGCTGAGGACTGTGAGTCTCAGGAATCAATTCCCAGCTCTGGCACTGATCTATTATGTAGTCCTGGGAAACCTTTTCCCCTTATATCTTCTCCCACTATTATTTCATCCAATCTGTTTAAAATTATAAATACAACATGGCAGTGCGTTTGCTCTCCTGGGTGTGTGTGCAGACCCAATCACACTGGCAATTCAGTCCCTGCTGGCTTCTCTGGGCATCGTCCAAGCAATGTCTCATTCCCCATCTACTGAGTTTCAGAGCCATGTGCCTTTTTACCAAATAAATATTGATCCCTCATTCTCCAGCACTGGTTTTGCCAGGGACACTCTCTCACCTGGAGCCTTCAACCTCCTTATCTTCCTTCTCACTGCATTATCAGTAATCCAGGGTTGGAGAATGGAATAACACTTTCATTCTTCATCTCTCTGTATGTGGAGGGGCTTCTGTGTGTTGTGCCACAGCCACTGCTCACCTGACTCCCTTATCTAGGAGAGGCATAAACTGGCCTGGCTCTGCCTCTGGATCCATCTCACCACTCCTGCCACAGCTGCTCATGTCTGAGGTTGTACTCAGACAGCTCCATGTACTCCTTGGCAAGCTTGGAAAGGAAACAGTCTCATAAAAAAAAAAAAAAAATCACATTAAGCATAGCATGTGTTTCATGCTCCTTTAGCATCTTATCCTGCTCCAGAGCATTGTAATTCCCCTGGCTGCTTTTGAATTTCATGTCACACTTTTAAATGTGGTTTGGTACATTCTCTACATGCTCTGTCAGTAGAGTTCTGCCAATAACCTCAGCACATGAGCACTGGCAAAGCAGCTCCTGGCTCTGCCTCCCTGCGTGCTGAAGTGTGGGGATGTCACACATGGGGATATCTGTCACATGGGAAGAAACTCTTACAGGAGCCTCTTTCAACAAGGCACGGTTTTATTAACTGGGATGTTCATCTGCAGTTCTGTCCTGAGCAAGAAGCATCCACAGGACATGGCTACAAAGGGATGCCTGAGCGTGTTAGTTTGAATTAACTTTTAAAGGAAACAAGTCAAAACTTCTTGTAACCATCTTAAACATTCTCACCATGAATTATATAGACTTATCTTAAACTTGAACCAGGTTTGACAAATCCACTTGGAACGTTCATCAAAAGAAATGTCCATGGAGACACAAAATCCCTGGCTGTCCTTAAACTAAGCCAAAGTAACAACTGCATCTTTGCTGGGCAACAAGGGAATGCAGGAACCTTTGAAAACCCTGAATTACTGGTGGGGTTGGAACTGTCCACTGAGAGACAATGTCAAGACAGAGACAACCAGGATCTTTGGGAAAAGATGAGAAGGAAAGGACTAAAATCTGCTTATTCTCAGTGAAAATTGAGGGTGGCACAGATCTTGTATGAGAATAATAATGCCTATTGACTTCAGTTCCTCTTGCATCAAGGGTGGTATTTCTGCTCGTTGTCTCAAAGCAGCCTCATTTATCCTGTTTTTCCTTACTCCCCTTGAAATTTATTCATCATTTATAGATGTGCCCAGTGTGCCAACATGCTGCCTTTCAAATGGTCGTATGGGTTTAAAGGAGCCAAATTCAACTCCTCCCTTCAGTTTATGTTTGATTTGAGGACAATGTAAAGGTGAGATTTCAGAGCAGACTTTCTGATTTGCATTGATTCTTTAAGCCAAAATACAGCAATCAGAAATTTCAGTTTTGCCAAGAAAGGCAGCACACACTCTTCCAAAGAGGGAGTGAATGGATTTTTAAACCAAGAAGTTTTAGTTTAGCCACAGCCATTCTTCAGGGCAACATCACAGCTGCAGATGCAGTTTAGATACTTTGAGGTGCTTGCAAAGATTAATTAGCTGCCTAAATGGGAACTGAGCTCTGATGAAAATCTGGCCCTTGTGGGCACTGAGCCTCGGGCTTGGTGCGCTTTTGAAAAATCTCACCCCAGAGGCCTCAGTGGATGCACTTTCCTGACCTGAGCTCATGCATTAGAGAAGAACCTCAGAGTTATTTCAGTGCTTCCAGGAGTTCAGGCTCATTCTTTAAAGTGAACAACCTAATGCTTCCCAGGTTTGCCGGGAAGCGGTGAAAATCCCCAGAGGGTTCCCTTTTTGGAGAGAGTTCATCTGAGGTAACGCTTCTGGATAGGCAGCAGACTGTGTGGGTGGAGATGTGTATTTTAATAATTACAGAGCAGGAATCTGGGCTACGGCACCTCCCTTTTACTGCCACCCTCCCTCCCCTGCCCACCTCGTCCCTCCGCGGCCACCCAGCCCTCTCCTGTCCTCAGGCAGGGGTGGGATCCAGGTGCCCTCCCTGCCCATCTCCCACCTTGCTGCTGCTCCCTTCCCTTTGCTGGAGCTGCTTTCCCGCTGCTGCTGACTGAGTGTGTTTTGCAAACTTGCAATTTCACACTGCATTTGTTGCCACGGCAACATTAGGGGGAGTTCAAAGTAGGGAAAAAGAGTGAACCCCCTCACTTCCCCCCCCCCTGAAAAAACCCCAAACTCTTGGATCAGCCCCTTATTTTATGCCCATACAAATTTGGCCACGCAGCTGCATCAGCAGGAGGGTCTGCCAGGAACATTTTTACTCCCGGGGACTTCAGAGACTGGAAATCCAAATTTCTTGTCCTCCTCTCTTCCCCCCTTACAGCTGCCTCCTCCCATCTCTCTCCTCCTGGGTAGCCAAGAGTCTGGAGCCTCCAGCAGTATCCAGGACATTCCCGCTCTCAGTGGCAGCTTTTCCGTCGGGTCCTGCTGTCTTATCAGGGAATGGTCGGGTGTTTGGGAAGCTGGCATGAGACTCGAAGAGCACGATGGCAAGGCTCAGTGGCAGCACAGTTTTACCTCTATCTTTCGTGCCAGCAGCAGCTCCATCAGCACAGGAGATGGAGCACTGGCTGCAGCTCGCTGCCATCCCTCCACCCCCTCCTCTTCCCCGTGACTACGGCTGGAGGAGGCCTTAAAGGAAAACTTGATGCCAAAGAGCTGCTGACACTTCTTCACGGAGAAGATACATGGGGTGGCTGGTGGCTAATGAGTGTCAGTACTCCAAAGGATAATCTCTGCTTCTCTCTGATACAATTTAACATCGTATTTCCCTAATTTGAGGCTGATTTAGTCGCTGGGGTATTTGGATGCCTCTTCTATGGTGCCGATAGTTAATTAAACAGATGTTGCAGAGGGAATCATTAATTTTAGTGCTGCAGATGGGAGTGGAATGACTTTGTGAAGTTAATGTTTCAGCAAAACAATAGGCTTCTGTCATCAGTTGCTATAAACTGAGTAAATTAAGAGAACAAGTAGAGTAAAGGAGGTAGCTTTGAAAGAATATCAATTATTCATTTTAGAATTGTACTTTCCCCCCATAAATCATCACAGGAAGAGAGGAGGGGAAAAATCTGCAAAAGCTGGGAAGTGGGAAAGAGAGGAATCCCCAAGTCAGCAGCCTGAAAGAGAGTTGAACCCTGCTCCCGTCGGAGCACTGCAGGAGCACGGGGAGCCAAGGGCTGGCGGCTGCAGCACCTGGGACAGCTCCTGCCTCTTACCCCTCCTGACGAGCGGCTGAGGTCACAGCAGTAAAGAGAGATGTCCGTTCCCATGTTTTAAAAGCAGGTGGGCACAAAAATCTTTCTTCTTTGAAGGCTGTGAAGTTTTTCCCACTCCAGGCTGGGCGTCCCATACCTGTGGATGAGGTTTCCCGGAACAGCTGGCTGGATTTTCAGGGTGTGGTGAGAGTTTCTAATGACAAGTTGACATGTTTTTATACCTTTCAAAAACCTCAGGGCCAGTGTAGAAAGCCCCCAAACACTCCTAAAAAACTTGTAGGGCTGCATCTGTGTATGAGGTGTGGCTGTTCTGCCCCAGAAGTGGAAAAAGTTTAAAAACTCGAGGTCTTTACAAGTTTCTTGCTGACATTAAATGTCAGTAATTTCTGTTGAACAGAAGTTCCTATTTTTGAACTAAAAGCAACAGAGGGAAAATCCAGCCACCTCTGCACCATAAAAAGGCAGTGGCAAAAAAGGATCAGGGAAACAAATGAAGTCCATCCATCGTGCTGGAGTGAAAGCACTACTGACTGCTTGAGTGCCTCATAATATGAAAATCATGTTCCTTTTTTCAGACAGATGAGTCATTTGACCATTCAAACTTCTCCATCTCTGACCATTTATATTATCTTTCTCTTTCTCATATGTGCATGTTTTTTTCCTTATTACCAGCTACTCCTTTCTCCAAAAACAATAATCAGTGGTTATTCTCATTTATTTGATAAGGCCAAACAATTTCAGTGCCCAGAAAGTAATTATGAATTTGGCAGTTCTGATTAATAAATCTTTCAAGAAGCATGCTGCATTTCGTTCATAAACAGCATCTTCCAGAGATCCATTGAGAAAATATGAAGAAATAGAAAGACACAAAGTGAAAAAGAATTTAATTCTTCTTGGCAAGGAAGGCCCGAGGTCAGTCTTACATGTGTAAGGTGAATTTCACCATTGGATCTATTTCTTTAGCACTCACTTTGTACTCACCATTTTATTTTAATGGATACTGTTTGTGTTTTATTCTTTCTGGCTTTACAGTGCCATATACTAATGTAGCTCCAACTTCAAAATCAAAATATCCCAAATTAATTCTAGGAGATCATTTCTGACCTCAAATTGCAGCATTGTACAGCCCTTGTCCTGCATAACAACTGAGCAGGTTTTTTGCATCAAACATCCACCAAACTGGCCAAGCACTGGTTGTTTTCAGCTGGCTAAGAAGAGATGTCCAGTACATTTTGGGAAATATCAAGTACCCCAGATAGCTGTAGGGATAACATGCAGGTATTTGGAAGCTTCAGGGCCCCTCAGATGGTGCTACTGATCTTATTTTCAGCCAACTGAATTGGTCCCCTTAGGCCTCGCAGAGAAATCTCTGTGGTGTGGTTGTCAATAGGCACTGAAATCACTCAGAACCAAGGAGAATAAATTCAACCCTTCCCAAAGTGTCCTGCTGAAGGACATGGAGGAGCTGTGATTTCTGCCTGGCAGTGAGTGAGTCTGAGGGTTCTGAGAATGCGGGATCCTGAGACCCATCTGCTGTTGCAAAATATTACCCCGAATTGAAGGACTTCGGCTGCTTCCATTAGGAAAGGTAATTCTCATTAAAGGCATGAAATTGAGCTACTTGGAGACCTCAGCTTCACTCTGTCAAACAATCTGATCACAAGTTTTCAGCAGGAGCAGCTCCTCGCTCTGTGTGCTTGTCTCAGCACTGTGCCGTGGGGATTTGCTTCTCTGAGAGTCCTTGGGATGGCTGTCTTTGTTCACTGGCAGCCCTTCAGTTCCACATCCCTGGCATGGATCTACAAGCCCAGAATTCTCCAGAGATCTGCATCCCAGCCATGACAGTGCCTTTGTTTCCCTCTCCCCCGGACAGGGCACCGAGCACCAAGCACACAATAGTTACTGGGCTACCCCAATCCTGCTCAGGTAAGGAACAGGGCGCTGTGAAGGGGACTAGGTCCCACCTGAGCTGTGGGAAAGGATGCTCACAGAGCTCTCTGTCAAGTGCCTTTTTCTCCTTCTCCAGAGCAGGTGATCCCATAGGATCAGAGAACCACACAAAGAACTAGGTTGGAAAAGACTTTTGAGATCATCAAGGCCAACCCATGACCTAACACCTCCTCATCAACTAAACCCTGGCACTGAGTGCCACGTCCAGGCATTTCTTAAACACGTCCAGGGACAGTGACTCCACCACCTCCCTGGGCAGATGATTTCAGTGCCCAGTCACTCTTCCAGTGAAGAATTTCTTCCTAATCTCTAACCTAAACTTCCCCTGGAGCAGCTTAGGGCTGTGTCCTCTCCTTCTGTCAGTGGTTGCCTGGGAGAAGAGACCGACCCCCACCTGACTACAGCCACCTTTCAGGGAGTCGTAGAGAGTGATAAGGGATTCTAAAGTTTCCCCAGGCACAAGGGCACCCCAAGGCAGGGGGGTTCAGCAGCATTTGCCCCTGCTCTTATCCTCGTGGATGGTGTCACAGTGCCACTTGGTGGCAAGCTTCCCTGGAGCCACCAAGAGCACAGGACTCCCCAAGGAGCACCCTGCCCTCTCCCCATCAGGGAGCCTCAGCATCCTGCCACGATTCCTTTTCTCCGCACGGCATCACCTGCCAGTGGTGTCTGCCCCTGTGAGAGGTAATTGATTCCCTTCCCCTCTCCAGCCCTGATTAAAAATGCACCATATTAAACTTGAATGCATTGGAAACAATTAGCTCCCTCTTTTGTCTCCTTGTTCGAGCCGGCAACGCGAGGCGGCCAGGTGTCACGTTCAACAAATCTCCATCAAGTGATTTCTCTGGAAGGAAATGGAGTTTGAAGAACTCCTCTGCTGCTCCTGACGCTTTGGCTCTGACCTTCTCGTGCTCCCAGTTTATCTCCATGGAGATGCTCATTTTGCAGATTGGCTCCATCTTCTGCCAGCAGCCGCTGGTGGAGGCAGGAGGCAGGGCCTGGGCAGGGGAGCGAGGCTGTTCCAGGGATTCAATCCCATCCTTTCCAACACTCCAGCACTTTAAAATGCACCGTGGTATTGATCATTCTGCAGGAAAAAACGTCTCCCAGCCACTCTGACCTTGCATGGTTATCCAAACCCCAAAAGGGAGAATTTTAGCTTGAGTTAGAAGCTCCCACGGCAGCTACCAGGTGGCAGAGCGGCCCTCACAGCCGCAAGGACAGGTCTGCACTTTGTTTTGGTGAAGCTGGATCATGTCCAGGCTCTTGCCAGAGCTGGGAGCAAGAGGGGGGTGCCTGTTCCATCCTACAGCCAGGAGGATAACTCGTGTCTGCAGGAGAAATGCACTGCGGGAGCACGCCATCCCTGCTGGGATTTGGGACACAGGGTTGTCTCCACTGCTGGAGCTGGTCATGATGGAGTTAAAAAACAACATTCAGGAAAGGAGAAAAAGTGAAAAAAAAAAAAATTATAATAGGTTACATGTACAGAAGTCTCTGGAAAATGGTAAGTCCAAGACAAAAGTCCTGCTCGGGATCTCAAGTAGCCTTTATGTGACCTGATACCCACAAAATCTCCTGTGAGGGCTGAGGGGCATCCACACCCTCCACACAGACAGGAAGCATTAGCAGGACTGTGCTCAGTACTCTCAGGAAAAGCCCTTGTTGGGAAATTTCAGCAAGCCATTTTTCATTGGAAAATGCTGATTCTTTGAAACAGGCTTTCTGTGAGAATAAAAGGGCAATTTTTCCTCATTTTAGCACCTCTAAATATTGCGGCAACTTTAAGTGGGAAAAGGAACCAAGAAAAACCCTGCTTGAAAGTTGGTTTCTTATCCCCTTGTTTCAGGTTGTAACTTTATTATGATGAAAACCAAAAGAAAATCAAAACAAATGCTGTTAAAGAGAAAGGAAACTTTTAAGACTCCTGTAAAAATGAAATCCATTGATCTGAATAGAGGTATTTTTCCCTAGTGTTTGTTCCTACCATTTTTATTTCAACTTCAGGTACTAGAGAGAGGAAGGGGATGGTGAGATCCCAGGAGAAGGGGAGAAGGCTCAGCTGCGCCTGTGGGCCAGGCTTTGTGTCTGCAGCAGCAGCTGTGGTGAATGACAAATTACAGCTTCTATTATTTTGGGTACCACAGGCAGAATTCATTTAGGGCCAAACCACTTTCCTGGCGTGCCTGGGATGAGCTGCAGGGAGGGAGTGGGGTCAGCAGGGCCCAGGGCTTGTTCCCAGGCTCAGCTCTGGGCTGCCATGAAACGTGGGAGGGAGAAGGTGGTGTCTGAGGCTTTGCCTGAGTTTCCCCTGAATGGAAATGCCAACTGGAGTGCCGGAGCACTGAGCAGCCAGATGGCAGCTGCTGAAGATCCCCCACCTTCACCCAGGCTCCAAGGGGTGCAGTGGAACTGTTTGCAGGCACGTCAATCCTTCTGTCCCCAAGTATTTCACAGCCTGTACTTTTGCTCTGGTGTGAGCCAGGAGCTCCAGGGCTCTTGCACCTCCTTTTTTGTTGGCAAGGGTGAGTCTGAGCATCGACGTGAGGCCCCCTCCTGTCTGCAGAAACCTCTCTTTGTTCTCAACACCACTTCTGCTTCCTTCTGCCTTGCTTATGCTGTCACATCAGCCGGCCCTCAGGGAGTTACAGCACTGTCTCATCTCTCCATCAGTCCTGTGCTGTCGTTGGTGGAAGCAACAAGGACTCTCCTTGTTTATTTGTTCTGCAAAGTTTATTTGGAGATGGATTTGTTGTTGTTGGTTTTTATAAAGGCTTACAGAAGAAAGTAAGGTAGAGGTGGAAATACGCACAGCAAGGGGGAAACGTCATTTCCCATGAACTCAGCCTTTGGTGGAGTTAAAACAATGAGTAGTAAGATGAAAAAGCAGGATGTGTTTGATTCTTTAGGATACAGCTTCTCTGAGCAGGGGCTGTAGGGTGAAGTGGGGCACAACCTCAGCCCTGTTCTTGCCACTCACATCTGTCAGTCCGTCTCCAAGACTGGTTCTCAGTACCCCGTGTGATCAGTGAGAAGGGCTCTCATTCAGTAGAAGCCAAATTCAAATTCGTTGCTTTTGTGCCAGGAACTGCAAGCTCTGCCTCTTGCAAATCAGCTCTAAGTTCTTATGATTTATATTTTTCTGGCAATTTCCAATCCCACATAAAGCTGAGAATATGGCTGCAGTCTTCAGTCCCCTCTGAAGGAGAAGTTGTATCCTTTTTAATTAGCTTTTCGTGTCAGGACAGCACGGGCTGGCAATCAAAACCATAGCAGAGACCCTCCTCAGTGAAAATGTGTTGGTGATGGAGTGGGTTGAAAGAGAGGAGAGGGATAGGGAGTGAGGGGAAGCAGAAAGATCCTGTGTGAGGAGGCAGAAAAGCACAGAGTTCCGGCTCTGACACCAAAGAAGTGCTGGCTGGAGACCCAGCAAAGGGGACAAGCCAGCCCTTGTTAAAGGTCTCTTTGTAGGGTGATAATTTGGGAGATCAGAGCCTGGCCACGGAGCCTGGCTGGGAGCAAGAACACGTCTTCCTTCCCCTCTAAAGAGCAGAGGGAGCCACAGAGCAACCATATGGAGCTGCAACAGAGTTTGCCAGCACCTTCTGGTTTCTGAGGGTCAGAACCAGCATAGAGGACGGAGTGAGGCACAGATCTGTGTTCTTTTTAAGCACCTGAAGTGAACAGAACTACATCTTTTGGAACTTGGATCTAAAATAACAGTGCTAAAACGGGAAGCCTGTGAGCAGGACAAAGAATGGGAATTTCTGGTCAGGTTTAGAGAATCCAAAAGCCTCTTTGGCAATCACATTTGGGACTGAGGGCCAGAGCCTTGTGCAAGGCTCCCTCTTTTTGTTTCAAAAAGCTACTGAGACCTCTTCCCTGGTGGAAATGCTCCCCTGGGAAAAGGAAGATTTTCAATCCCACTCACCAGCCTGGGTGTGGAGATGTGTTTCACCAGTAACTTCTCCCTTCCAGGCAGGATCCTGGGCACAGTGCAGGAACTGGAGACTCTCCATCCATCCTGCTGAAGCCAGACCTGATGTGCAAAGGATGTGGGCGTGAGGGACTTCAGTGAGCCCTCACAGGGATTGAATTACTGTGAGTCATGCAGGAAAAGAACTGGTGGATTCTGGACTGTGCTTCACGAGTTATTTATTCACTTTTTGTAGGTAATTACTGGGTTAAACACCAGTGATGGAGAGGAAGGGACTCTCAGGTCCCTGGAACACCCAGATCCTGCACACATTTACCTGCTGCAGTGCTGCTGGTGGTGTGGGGAGGAATTTACTTCTATTTCACAGGCTTTGCACAGAAACAAAGAGCTCTGTGTAATCCATTTATCACAAACTACTCCAATTCCTATCTTAAGTAGGAGAGGAGTCAATTAACAAATGAAAACAGAGTGCCAAAGCACTCTCTCCATTTAGATCACAAAATGGTCTGTAGCAGCACAGCATGAACATTGTTTTCCTGGATGTGAATTTGGAGATCACAGGGGAAAGTAACTCATTCTGGGATTCAAGCTTTGAAAATGGACTGTTATCTTTCCAATGATCCCCCTGCTTTTGTGACTCCATCACCAACATTTTCTGCCTTCATGGGTTTGTCTGCCCAACAGATGTGACAGAAAGAAATATTAGCTTTACAAATGGGGATAAAAATGACATATACTGAAAGCTAAAGCCAGTTAATGAGAAAGGATTTTCAAAATGTCACTCATCCTGTTTCCCACACTCAGTTTATATTTCTGAAAACTGGTATCTCTTCCCATGAAAAGTCCATTTTCAACTTAAACTTCCTTCCATTCACTTCTAACCAAATAATTATTAGCTTCCAAATTAATTTAACTTGTTAGTCAAATTACAGCCCAGCAAAAAGGAAACCACAAATGTATTTATGGCTTTATTTAATCTTTATTAAGACTAACAAGGCTTGAGCAGAAATGATCTCTTGACAAAGCCATTAAGAGCATAGACAAGATCACAGGTCTGTGACGCATCTGAAAGGGTACAGCAGAAAAGTCAAACGTTTGTCTTCTGGGAGACAGTCAAAGCCAGATCATGCTGGAATTCAAGAAAAATAAAGCAACTGAAGGACCAATCCTGCAATGGTTTGATAATTATTCATTGCTTTTTAAAGAAAGGCAACAGAACTTAAAGGGTTTTTCGATGCTGTGAGTGATGGGCACATTTCAAGGCACAGAGAAATTGTGTAAATCAGAATCCCAGAATGGTTTGGGTTGGAAAAGACCTCAAAGCTCATCCCAGTTCATCCCCAGCCATGGGCAGGGACACCTTTCACTGTCCCAGGCTGCTCCAAGCCCCTTCCAACCTGGCCTTGGGCACTGCCAGGGATCCAGGGGCAGCCACAGCTTCTCTGGGCCCCCTGTGCCAGGGCCTGCCCACCCTCAGAGAAGGATTTCCTCCTAATATCCAATCTCAGCCTGCTCTCTGTCAGTGTGGAGCCGTTCCCCCTTGTCCTATCACTCCACACTCATGTTGCTACCAAAGCACAGCCTGTGCCTGTGTCAAGTCCCAGCAGTTGAGGGTCCCTGGGAGGTTTGGGCAAAGCCAGCTGTGCCAGCAGGGCTTGGTGGCCCGAGGGGGGCACAACTCCTTGTGTGGCACCAGGCGGAGAAGTCTCTCCTGCCCAGTTCCCAGCACTCACCCCCCAGAGCCACGTCTGACTGCACCAAGCAATTCTGGAGCCGCTTGGACAGACGTGTCCAGGGAGGAAAGTGCCCCATTCCTAATTCCAGCTGCTTCCCTGGTTCCAGTGTGCACAGCCTTGGCTCTGAGGTTTGGAGGAGCTGCCAGCTTCTCTCGAAACAGTGAAGTTGCTCTTTCACTGCAGGGACTTCCCAGCCGTGTTCTCTTCCCCTGTCCCCAGGCTGCCCGGTGTAAATCTGGGAGGTGACTCGTGTGATGTCATCAGCTGAAGGGTCATAGAAGCTGCTGGTGTGAGCACCTTGCTGGGCTCTGAGGTGCCATCTGCTGGGTTCCCTGTCTGCAGGGAGGCATTAACACAGCCTGGGGGCTTCCCTGCGTCTGACCTCCCTTCTCCTCTCTGCACAGAAACATGGCCCTTGGGCATCTCTGCTGCCCAAGTGTAAAATGGACTAAAATCCGGGGCAGAATTGGAATGGAAGTCAGACAAAAACATGCAAGCCTCCCCTTCAAGGGAATCCAAATCTCCACAGAGCTCCCGGAGCCTTGGCTCCTCTGCTTGATGAAACAACCAGCAGGTTATTGCCTTTATCATCACAGGATCTCATCCTCTCTGCCAGCTCTGGCGCAGGCCAGTGAGGATGGGGAGAACCATGGGAGTGTGTAAGGGCTCTGCAGGCCCCCAGGGAGGGCTGGAGATCAGAAGGGATTTGGGAAAAGGACAGGCACGGGCACGGGGGGAGGCTGGTGGCTCAGGCAGACAGGACGTTAGTACAGCCAGAGCAGCCCCTTGTGTGTCTGGCTCCTTCTTCTCCCCTGCTCTCTCTGCTGATTTTCACACTGAAAGCTCCAGCTCTGCCAGCTCTTCAGCAGTCTAATCTTTTTTCCAGTCTCAGCTCGTGCCTACTAATGTGTTTCAGGAACAGAAATTTCATTAAGGCTGCCCTGATGTCCACAGGCTTTAGCCACGGACTTTATCATTAAGTGGGTTTCATTCCAGGCAGTAAACAAATCACCCTCTGCTCCTGGGTGGGAGCAGAGGGGCTGGGGATAGAGGAGGCACAAAGAAGGAAAAAAAAGCAAAGCAAAGTCCTTTCCCTCCCTCCATGGTTGATATGGAATAGCAACCCCTGTGCTCAGGAAAACAGATGCACAGAGCTACCTTTGAACACTTTTGGAAAAACCCCTTAAACCTTCTCTAATTTTTTATTATTTTTATTCTGAATTTAAATCCAACCATGGTTTTCTGACCAGTCCTGGGCAAAAAGAAATCTTTTCCTTCCAGAAGGAGGAGATCTACTCTCACATGGGGTGTCCTCAGTGGAGCCTGCAGAGCTCTGTGCATTCCCTCCATTTTCTGTGGAGGGCCAGGGGTGAGAGAGAGCATCTTATTTGAGGCTAATCAGAACAGCATGCAACAAAAGGAGCAGCTGTCATCTTTTCCTTTCCCTCAGCCGCTGCTTGATGGATCAATCAGATCAAAACATTCTCAGAATCACTTTTTTGGAAAGGATTTTTGAAGTATTTTCTTTTCCTCTAAAATTCTCCCATTTAGAAAGGAAATATGTAAAACTGAAACAAGTCCTGTAGGTTTGTAACAGAAATAAACCTCATTTTTCCCTCCGAGAGAACCTACATTTGGCAATCCATGCAGCTCATCTGCAAGAGACAGAAGCTTCCTAAACACCCAGAATGAAATTCTTTCGAAATTCAAACAGCATCAAGCCAGTGAATTCATTTTGCTCTTTGTTAGTATAATCCTGGTTGCATTTTCTCTGCTGGAGCTGCAGAGCCCTGTTCAAGACCAGACACTCCCAAAATAGATGTTGGATGATTGTTGGGAGCAGGACACACCTCTGGGGCTGTGGCCCCTCTTGCAGGCAGGATGTCCTGAGGTTTTTGTCTCTCTGTCCCACTGGAGACTCTGGGAGCTGCTGGCTCTGGGATCACTCTGTCCTGTTGCTCTAAGCCCTTGAACGCTCTGACTGTGACCCTCTGTTTGTCAGGAATGCCACGGGAATGCTGGAGGTAGGGATGCACTGGGGCTCTGCTGTGCCACAGCCCTGACAGGGAGAGGAGAGTGGGTTTTCTGCCTGAGCTCTGCAGAGTGCCCAAGGAAGAGAAGAAAAAAATAAATAATCTCCTGTTGCCTTTTTCTGGCCAATTGTAACTCCGTTCCTGGGCCAGCTCACTCTGTGGTGTTCAGAGTTTATCATTTGCTTTATAACTTTGCCTTATCTGCCCGTCCTGTGGGCTGAGGGGAGCCTGGTGTTAATTTATAAACTGAAACAAGTACCTGTGCTGTCTGTCTGGGGAAGCTGGAGGGGTGTAACAGCCCTGCAGCACTGCAGCCTTGAGCTGCCTGAAGGTGCCACTGTGCTGATCACCCCCGGCTGAAAACAAACCAGGAGTCTGGGGCTCCTGGCTTAGGCATCCCGTTAGCTGGCACTGGGAGGGAGAAGGGGCAGACAGCAGTGCTGGAGCTGATGCTGGAGCTGGGACTGCCCTCAGGGACGAGATGGCACCATCCTCTCAATGTGAGGAAAGGCAGCAGCCCAGCTGGGGTGTCCCTGGTCACCCCCCTTGGCACAGGCAGCAGAGGACCCTTGGTGTCTGTCCAGCAGCTCTGGAGAACAGCGAGTAAAATCCCTCGGGATGTTCCAGGGCCTGATGCCTGTCACTTAAATAATGTTTGACCTTCTACCACAGTCCTCATAGCCCAGTCCTGCTCGCTGGGGGCCACAGGGCTCCCTGCCTGCCCAGCCCTGCCTTGCTCTGCTCAGCCCCAGCAGGATTTTGCCCTGCTGACGATGCTGTGCCAGTGCAAGTCGCTGTCTGCAGTCAGGGGCTGTGTTAGCATTGATTCTTCCAGCTGCCAGAGCAGAACACGGATTTTCCTTGGGATGTTTCCCCTCCACAGAGCCCCCATTTTGCAGAGTTAGAGCAATGGAAGGAGAGAAGGGATGGGGGAGAGAGGGAGAAAAGGGGAAGAAAGGAGCAGAGCAGTGCTTGCTGCTGATGGGGAAGTGTCAGACAGACTCTGCAGAGCACTGCCTAATGTGACCTACTTCAATGGTCTGCAGAGAGGTATTTGTCTTGCAACAGTTCTTTTTGGAGGAAAACAAACCATGATCTCGAGTAGCTCCAGAGCAGGAACCTGATTTCCAGAGGAGACTCTGGCTTTTGCCCTGTGTTCAGCAGGGAAAGGGGGAATCAAGGGTTGTCCTGGTTTGTGACCGTCCCTTCGGCACTGCCTAGCACCACAGGGACACACACAGGGGTGCAGGAAGTCTCGGGCCGGGGTATAATCCCAGTGCAGAGACATTTCTGAGTCACTGGAGTTTTATAATCCACTGGCTGTGTGTGCATACAGGTCTCCTCGGTCTGCCCAGCGATGTCAAATCCCTTTCCAGACTAAGAAAAGGTGCAGACTCTGGGGTATCTAGATCAGTGGAACGTTATTCTGCGTTTCCAGCACTCTGGGAGACCTGGACTCAGCTGGGATTTTAGCAAAATCACTGTTTTTCTATCCTCTCTCTAAAAAATGCAGGGATAGCAAAGTGGCTTGTCCCTGACCCACAATTTTAGGGAGATGTGAAGAGCACCCAGGACTACAGGGCTTGTCTCTCAGCATGGGGAGCAGGGTGAGGCTCTGTGAGAATCTCGATGCTCCTCAATCAGGCAAAGACTTGTGGCATATGTCCTGGATCCAGCAGGATGAGAATCCTTCCAGCTGCCAAGAGATTTTGTCAATGCCCCTGGCCAGAGATTTATTTTAGCCTTTTAATACTTTCTGCATAACATTTTGTTACCCTTCTTCCTCTCTCTGTCTCCTTTTATTTTGATTTTTTTTTTTTCCCAGTTCTCTTTTCCTGGAGCACTTTGATGTGCTCTCTGAATAGAGCTCCATGCAGCAAATGGCATCAGCAGACGGATAAATTAGCGACGAATTGGAGCCTGGGATTAGCTCAGGCCAGTAATTTAACCTGATACAGGAGATGTTTGCGTTTGTTCTGTTCATGCACCAATAGGTAGCAGCCATCCTGGAAAGCTGACACTTGTGGGCACCGCTCTCCCCATAAAGCACCCCTGTGGCAGCCCACAGTCGCTTCCCATTTGTCTCACCCCGGGCCATGCCGGGTGAGCCGGCTGTGGCAAAACCTTTTAGGAAGGGAGGGAATGGGAAATGAAATATTTACTTTTTGCTTTCGCTCGCTGGCGGTGAAAGGATATTGATGTGGTGTAGATGGAACATTAAAATCAGAATTATGCCAGGGAATAAAAAATAAAAAAGTAAAATAAAGCCAGGCATAAATTAGCAGGGTTTGCTTGTTGTGTGGCTGAGGGGAGTCTGCATTACGCCAGTGCCATATAACACACCCGGGACGTGCTTGGGAGCTGCTGGGCCATAAATCACAGGCAGCATTTAAACAGACAGGAGGAAAGGGCACATGGAGATGGATGGCAGTCCGAGGGGGGGACTGTCCGAGGGACAGCCGGGAACAGGAGGCAAGGCAGCCGGGCAGGAGGGGAAAGGGGATTTTGGGGACTGCAGGCTGAGCGCTGAGGGCAGAGGTGAATGCTGGCAGGGTGAGCCAGGGGAGAAGCTGACCTGCAGTGCCACGGCTTTTCAGGAGTACAGGCTGAGGGATGGCAGTCCTGTTTTGCCACACTTTGAGATTTCTAAATTACCTCTACGTTTTTTCCCCCCTGTGAAACAGCAAAATGTTGCAGTATTCATTTTTCACTAAAAAGGTCAAGTTTTCGATTCTGCTTTCTTTTTCTGACACGAGCTGACCAGAAAACCCAAGGCTTACATACTTTTACAGGACATCTTCATCCTATCCGAGGTGTCGATACAAAATTCTTTCCCCAAAATACTCTGCCAGAAACTCTCAGTGATGAGGTTCATGCCTTGTGCCAAACCAGGACGACAGTCTGTGATCTTGAGAGGTGCCAAATTCGCCCCAAAGGGAAGAGGGGCCTTTTCTTCACCTCACCCTCTCTGTGGGACAGAGAGATGTTGTTGCTGTGACTCCAAGCACTGCAGGACTCCAGGGGCTCTGTTCAAGGAGCCCTCTTGACTTTAGCAGGATTATTTCAGGAACAACGTTGTGAAATCACTCTCAGCTTTCCACCCCCTGGATATCACAGTTCAAATGTGCCTGCAGCCAAGGGAGAAAGTCCTTGTGTGACGGCAGCTTTTTGCAGCGTTTCACTGTGCTGTACAAACTGCCACTGAGAGGTTACTGATTTTTTTGGCATGGTCACCACGCGCTTTCTCACACTTCCAATAACAAGAGAACAACAAGGGCATTTGCTCTTTAGTGAAGTGTTGCAGCCATGCTCCTTAGAAAGAGGGCCTGCAAAAAGGAGTGTGATTCAAGTCAGGCTTAGGATCAATAAACAGACCTAGGGTCAGGGCTGGAGTAAAACTGGGAGATGGAGAAGGCAGGGAAATCTCAAGGAGAAGGGATTCAAGGACAGATGGTTCTTCAGAAGAAAAGTGAGGCCTTTTGGCAGAGCTGGTGGGAGGGTGGTGATGAGACAGGCTCAGGATGGGGACAGCCAAGGTGCTCCAAGTCAGAGCTGGGAGCGTTAATTCTGCTTGGAAAAAAGCTTAATCCTAGCAGCTGGCAGCCTGGAGTGTCTCAAACTGCAGCACAGCTCTTGGCTTTGAGGTTTCCCTCCCGCAGGAACACAAGTCCCTGCTGCAGGGGCAGATGCACAGGGAGCTGTTCCAAGAGCAGGCGCAGTCAGGACAGGGCAAGGGATGTGCCACAGCTCCAGAGGGCCCTGCCTCTCTGCACAGGGAAAGGCAGAACTGCTGCAGACAGGGGCTAATTCATCAGTGAAACATTAATTATCCCAATGACTCCATTCATTAACCTCTGAAGTGAGAGGAACTGGTCCCTCTCCCACTCTGGAGAATTTTAGTCCCTCCCAGCTTCAGCACTGGAGTCCCATTTCAGAAATATAGGTACGTGAACCTGTTACAAATGGGGCAATCTGGTGAGCAAATATCCACCAGCAAGAGCACACACAGGGCTGAAATCCCCCACAGGCACCTGTGCAACACCATTAATGTTGGCAGAACTTCTGCCTTTCCCAAACACCTCTGACTCCAGGTGTGAACATCAGGCTTGCTCTCCAGCAACTGTGCTTGTGATTCCCCAGTTGTACTCCACCAGAAAGAAAATCCCATCTTTTGGCCAGCAGAATAAATGGATCAGTCCCACTGGGACTGCAAATAATATTCTGTTTAAGAGTTGGTCTGAAGAAAGGCTTAATTATGTGCACAAATATTGCTTTGGCAAGGAACTCATGCTGTGAAGGCAGTTCATGTGCTTGAGCTGATCCTTCAGTTCCCCCTGTGTTTGCAAGGGCCTGCAACTGTCAGAAAAATTAGCTGGGAAGCTTGGAAATGGATGGAAACTCCTCTTCTTCAAAGAGGCTCTGCTCCTGCTTCTTACCCTGGCTCCCAGCTCATCCTGTCTCCTCTCTGCCTGGGTTTGCTTCCATGCAAACTGCTTTGAGATCCACTAATTAGAAGTGCTGCATGAGAGCTGGAAATCAACATTATTTCTGGGATGGAGCCCACCTCTGCCCTTGGGAGATTCAAGGGCAGCTTCTGAAGCCATGTGCTGACTAAATTCAACTTCGTGGTGTGTTCAAGTCATGAGCAAATGCAGCCTGCAGCTCCAGGGGTCTCTGTACGGCATTTCCAGGTGGGGCTGACACTTCACACCTTACTCTGAGCTCCTCACACCTGTACAGGAGCCTCTTCTGGGCTCTTTCAGTGCAGCAGAGCCTGTGTGATCCTTTCCCAGACATCAGTGTCTCCTGCACACTGTGTGTCCATGTTGCCTGTGATCTCCTGGGCTGGATTCTTTCTCTGTTGAGTGCCAGGATCCCCTGCCATCTCTGCCTGCTTTGCTGGACTGCTGTCGAGTCACTGGAGCTATGACAGATCTCTTCTAAGTGCTGGATCTGAACTGGATCCATCCTGGATTTAAGATGCTTTCCAGAAGCCTTAGCAGAGCCATTCCAGAGTCCAATAATTTTATTTTTAAAAAGCTTTCAATTTCTTTTGACAGGGCTGGAGTGTTTAAAGATGGCAAAGTGAAGGAGATAAATAGATTATTGATCGGACAGGCTTGTAATTCCTTAGTGAATTGGATTTAGCTCCTTCACTGAGATCAGGTCTCTGCCATAAATCTCCCGAGGAATCAATAGGATGGAGAGTGCCTGGTGAGCAGGACTTTTGCTTGTTACCATGGCCACAGGAAGGGACTGGGAGCAGGTCTCCCATGGGAGTGGAGGGCAGGAACTTGGATCCACACATCTCTGCTGAGGCAGCCTTGGCTCAGCCTTACCCAACCACTGCTCCCAGGGCTGCAGGGACCTGCACACGTGGCCTGTGCAGGTGCAATCAGTGCTGCCACAAGTTATCCTGGCATTAAAGGGCGGTTCAGCTGCAGGGCTTGGAGGTGGGAGTGCAACCTGACTTCCTGGGGGCAGGAAAGCCAGGCACAAGAGGATGGAAAGCTCCCAGCCGGTGCCCATGCTGCCCGTTCCTTGTCACCTCCAGGCCCCGTGTGCTCCAGTCCTTCTGGCTGCTCCCTGGAGGCAGCTCCAGAGCCTTCCTGCCTGGCCTGGCCAAGGATTCAAACCATGATTAGAAAGACAGTGGGAGCTGTCAGCAGTTAAAAACGCCAAAACCCCAAACTTCTGTTAACTCCCCGATGTAGCAATAGTGCCAGGAAATAAAATCTGGCTGCTGGGGGAGTAAAAACTCCCTTCAATCCCTCTCAAGGGTCTGCGTGTGCTCTGTGCCTGTACCTGGCTCCAGCACAGCATCCTCAGAGCTTTGGGACACAAAGGACTTTGCCATTTGGAATGGCAGGAGGGCACGTGGAGCCTGGGGTCCAGAAGAGCCTTCGTGGCCTCACGCCTTGAGCTAATTGGAGATCTGTGTCTGAGGGTTTGTGGGTGTCCGGAGTGAGGCTGCACAAATGCCCGGTACCCTGGGCTGGTGTGGAGGTCGGTCTGGCAGTGCTCCTGCTCTCTGTTCATCTTCACCAGCAAATTCAGAGCAGAGAGACAACCACAACTTTCCTAAAATCACTTATAATTGAGTTTATCAGCATTCACACAAATGAACTTGAGCATGAACCTACAAGAATATATAAATTCAGACCTTCCGGACTAATTTTTTTTTTTTTTTTTTCCAGTCAGGTGTACACTCTTCCAGTTCCCATCAACCCTGCTTTGCTCACACAGCTGAGCTCTTTGGGTTGTATTTGGCATTTCCCAGAAATTCAGCCACTCTGCAGAACCTCTGGAGCCTCAGGCTCTGACAAAGTGGGCTGGAGGGCTTCCAAAGCTGGACTTATTTGGGAGACTTCCAGTGCTTCCTGGTTCCAACTGAGTTGGCAAGGGACAAAATAGCTTTTTTCACTCTATTTCATTCTCCTTCTGGTGCTGGCTGCACCCCGAAAGGCAGAGACAATGAAAGGGAAAGGAGGAAGGAATCAGCTGCATCTTTTCAGTGCTGAGCAAAGCAACTGTGGGCCCTCAAGCTGGGATCCAGCATGGGCCATGTGGGAAAGGGATGATACCTACACACCTTGGTCGCTTGTGGAAATCGGGGGGGATCTTATTTAGAGCCAAAGAGAAAAACTCATTGGTTTCCCATCTTCCACGGGAAACCAACATAGAAACTGGTTGTGGCCTTTTTTAGTTCAAAGAAAAAAAAGAATCCCCAGATTTGTCATCGAGAGTCCTTGAGGGGAGGGGGCAGAGGGAGTTCTGCTGAAATAGTGCCTTGAAGTTTGAGTTGAACATTTTATAGACTGATTTTATTTTAGAACAACTGCAATCCAGGAAGAGATTTTGAGCCGAACAGATCTGTTTGCAAACTTTTTATCTCGTCAGAAAATCCACAACCCATGAATCACATTTTCCATCGTGAAAAACTTTTCGAAAACATGAGCTGCTCAACCAAAACTCATCTCGTTTGATCATTCCCAGAAGCGAGCGATGCAGAAGAAGCTGAGCTACCTAGAGCTGCAAATCCAAAGCCAGTCCGATTTTGTCATTGTGTACAAATCACAGAGCTGCTGTGGGGTGTAATCCAAGCAGGCATCGCTCCCAGCCCTTCCAGCTCACCCAGCAGAAAGCAGAGTTTGCATCCCCCGCGCTCAGGCCGCGCTGAGGGGGCAGAGTCAGCATCAGTCAGGCTGCAAACTCTCTCTGATGGATTAGGTGAGGCAGACTCAGAGCTGGATGGTTCCCCTGTGGAGTTAGTCAGGGGTGGCACAGTTATCCCTGGCTCCAGGAAGCCCTTTCCTAGCCCAGATTCCCGTATCAGCAGGCACAGGGTGCACTGGGGACAATGCAGGAGCTGGGCAGAAGCCAAGGGGAAGGTCTGGAAGGGGCCAGCTGGGATCTCCTGCTGGCCCTGGGCAAGGGAGGTGCAGAGGGAGGTGGAGATGGATTAAGGTGCGCCTGTGGATTGTGTGCTTTAGCACAGAATCGAGATTTATTAACAGGAAGGGGAACTGTTCCACTCTTCCAGGGTGAATGGCCTTTTCTAAAGCAGTGACTGAAGGGGACAGGAGGCTCCAGAGCAGGCTGTGGCCATCACACCGGGCTCTGGATGAGCTCCACAGCCAGTGTCAGTGGGAAGCTCGCTCTGGCACCTGGCTCTCGTGTGTTCCTGCAGTGGGTGTTTCCTGTGGGCGAGCAGAGGTTGGAATCTGGAGTCTGCAGGATGGTGCTGGTGGTGGAAAAACTGTTCCCCACCAGGCAGGGGAGATGCAACACAAAGCAACACAAAGCCCTCCGTGCTCTCCTGAGTGCTTGGTAGGCAGAGCTGTGAACAGAGACAGGGAGAGCTGCCAGCCTGGCCTCCTTTCCCAGCTGGGATAAACCATTCCCAGTGCTCCACCTGGACCCCACTGTTAGCCCCCAGTACCACTCCCCAGCAAAGCAAACCTTTCCCTTGCTAGAGAGACAAACTTCCCGTGGCTGGAGCATTCCAGAGCTGCCATCCCTGCCCTCGTTTACCACCTTCATTTGTCAGGCACCGCGTGAGCACTTCCCAGGCTGCCTCTCCCTGGAGCTCCAGAGCTCTGAAAAGGTCACCTGTCTAACAGGGAGAGGTGCTGGAAATAAACTCATGCGTTGTTCCTCTTTTCCAACACGCAGTGTGCCGTGGGAAGATGAACCAGGAGCCCTCTCGGTCGGTGAGGTGCTCTGCAGTGGTTTGTCCAGGCCGTGCCTGTCTGCCACAGATCCTCGGCTGCTCCTGCTCCCAAGCTGTGCTTCCACGCTACAGAGGCCTCATTTCTCCTCAGAAACAAGAGCCTGTGGGAGCATTGGAAACCCAAAGAACCGTGCAGGTGCCCAGTTCATGGATTACCTGGGAGATCTGACCCATCCAGCACCACAGGTGTGCACAGGGAAGGAAAAGGGGGCTCCCAAGGTTTGTTCTTCCTGTGGAAGCTGAGGATGCTGAGCCGTGAGAGACTCCCTGTGACAGGGAGAAGCAGCTCCCTGCCTGCACCAAGGGCAGCAAACCCAGCCTGACCTGTTATCTCCATGTGCTGTCAGAGCTCCAGGGACTATGACCTTGCTTTGAAAGGTATTTAATGTCTACAAGGAAGATACAGTCAAAACAATTCTCCTCCTCCAAAGTGAAACACGGCAGAAAGAGAAGTGAGGAGAAGGAGTGAGAAGAGACTGGGCAGTTTTTCAGTGAGGCTGAGGAGCAGCTCTTTGCTATTTTGAGCTGATGTCTGCTCGGGGCAGCTCTGGGGGCTGAGCTGGGCCCGGCTGCTCAGCTCTGGATGCTGAATCTGAGCCCCCACTGGGGATGGCACAACTGCAAATGGATCAGGAGCCAGAGCTCAGAAAGGATGTGGGTAGCTGCTGGTAGTTCTGGCATTCCCCCTCCCTCCTGACCAGGACATCCCATTTACTGTTTGCACAGTTCCTGTGTGACACTGGGACAAAGTCTGTCCTCTACAGCAGCTCTAGTGACAAGCCTTGCAATGGCCAGGTGGCTTGGGAAGGGAAAAACAGGAGTGAAGACAAGCCTGAGACACAGAAAGCAGCTGTCCAAAGATATCTGAAGCTTCTTTACAATGTTCTCTGTAAGGTTCATCCATTCCTCCCTCAACAAAGGAGTTTGGACTCGATTCCTCTTCTGTGTTCAGAATTGAGAAGAAATATTTTTACTCCTACCAAAGATGAAACTGCAAAATGTCCATGTCCACTTGACAAAATCAGGAAACTCAGTTCTTCTGTTGAAGTATTTAATTTTAAAACTTTAAAAGCTTTAATTTTTGTTAAAGGTGGAACAACAGCATTTTGAACACTCAAATGTTCCTTTGAAAAACTAGATAAAATATTCCCCTTTTAAATTTAAAACAATCATAATAGGAGCAATGTTCTCCAGAAGAAGGGCAATATTTGAGGTCATCTACTCTGCAGTGGACCAAGAGAGCCGAAGTGGAGAACACAGCAGGGAAACTGAGGCACAGCAGAAGCCACACAACTGTCAAAGACACAGAAGAGTCCCTTTAGAGCCACAGCTCAAATTCATGAGGACATAACTCCTGGAGCTGCTCTCTGCTGACTGGAACATGCCAAGGAGAAGCTGTTGCATCTGATGCCCTGTCCAGGTCCTTCAGCAGGGTGTGATTTGTGTTCCAGGGTGTGGGAATAACCTCTGGATTTCTGCAGCTCGGCAGTGACCCGGGCCCCACGGGTTTGTCTGTCCTGTGTAACCCCGTTCCCCCAGCAGCCTGTGCCAAGGAGGGGATGAGACCCTCAGGCACTGCGAGGGGAGCTGTTTGCTGGAAATGGGAACTCCCACCCTTTTCAGGCCCTGGTGGCTCATTTCACCAGAAATCTCCAAACTGCTGTGCCCAGTCTGCCATTTCCTGGGTTAGACACTGAGTTCTGCCCCACCCGTGTGGTGCCTGTGATCATTCTGCTGTTTGTGGAGACTGGAAGAGCTGGACCCACCAAGATTTTACAGATGGAAAGGAGTCTGATAGACACAGGAATCCTTGACAGGCTTCTCTGAAGATAATTTGGATTAAGAAGGGAGGGAAGAACTGGGGCTGCCTGGAGACCCAGAGATGTTCACACAAGCTCCTTGAACAATCACAGCCTGAGGTAGATGCATTGTTAGGACATAAAACTTCTCAGACCCACTGTGCACATGTACCAGAGCCCCTGAGGATGGCTGAAAGGTGGAGTTCCCATCCCTCTATCCAACCTCAGTGTGCAGCTTGATGACCCACCTGGCTGCTATCCAGAATGGAAGTTTTGGGATTCCCATTCTGAACCCTGAAGCCTTTTCATCTGCCTTTAAATAGAACAGGGCTTTGAGGGAAACTGGAACTGGAACAAAGCTCCTTCCCCACTGTGGGGCCAGCAGGGTCGATGAAGAAGCAGCTGAGGGTGAAATCAATTAATTCATTCATTACAGAGCTACTGCAGTCACAAAGATATTTCAATTGTGCTTGCTGAGAGGTCCTCATGAGAGATACATCTCATTTTCAGAGGGGTCCCCAAGGGGAGGGCATTGTCAGACAATTTCATTCCTGCTGACTAGAGGGTAACACAGATGTTCTGAGGAAGACGTACCCTCTTGTCACCTCAAATTTCACTCCAGAACAAGCAAGAGTTTGAGTGAAATCAGACCCCACTTCAAACCAGGGAGATTTGTAATAGAAAACCACAAAAACTTGGGGAGAGAGGAGGTGATGAATGCTATTTTCAAGATTTAGAGAACGAGAGAGTGAGGCTGGGAGTACCTTTCCCTTCCAGAGAGGTTTGCTGTCAGGCTTCTGTTGCTGGGCAGGATTTCTGAGATGGCTCAACACTCACAGGGAAACCTTCCAAGCCCCTTGATCGTGATTCCACCAGAAACCAGATGCTCTGGGCTGTAGCCTTCTGCCCCAAATTCCTCCTGGTGGCTTGACAGGCACATCCTGCAGCTGTATTTGAGTCCTTGCCCATGGCAGCCCTCCCTGTACTTCACACATCCCTGTACTGTCTGATCTTGTAAGAGAAATTTAATGATTTTAAATATAAATTTAGGCAATTTTAAAAAGACTGTAGAGGTCTGATCACTGAACAGCTCTTGTAACAAGGTATGGCACTTTTTCCGTGCACTTTTGTGCCCCAAACCAGAGTACAGGATGTCAGTTGCTTAATCACAGTCGTGATTTCAAACCGCTTGCTCCTCGCAGAGAAATTTTTCAAGAGTCCTACAATCAGTATCTCAAAATCCTCTGAAGATACAGCTATTTATTGCAGGATTTGGCTGGGTAATGCTTCAGAGAAAAAAATGTTATCCTGTCTGGATATTCCATGTTAGCAAGAGAGAAAATGCACCTATTGGCAGATGAATAGACAAAAAGAGCCTGCAATTCTGGAGAAAAACCAGAGCTTTTCAATCATTTCTATGTACCTGACAGCAAAGTTCACCTGCAAAGCAAGGGCAGAGTCTAAACACCTACAGCATAATCCAAAAAACACTGAAGGGAGCAGGGCTACAGGATAAAAGCATAAAGTGCTGATGAATTTAGTCCATTCCTTTAATATATTGAGGATACAGATGGCACAAGCAGTCCCTTCCCGAGCTGGGCTGGAACCATGAGAGCAGTCATGGATCACAGGAGGGAAAGTCTGAAATCCATGGAAGGTTCAGTGACAGCAATGGAGCAAAGTAGTAACTGCTTCTCCTTGCTTGTCTTTCTGAACGGGAATCATTCATAAAAGGGAATCAGCTTTCTCAGGTTGGAGGAAGGATGGATGTATGGAAACGTTGGTTTTGCAATTCTGTGTAAAGAAACTTCTTATACCTGATGCCAGCATAATGTGAGATTTCATCAGGAGTTTGGTCAAGTGTTGAGGGGTGTGGTGTGAGCCATACCTGGAAAAATACTTCTGAAAGGATAAACACTTAGCAGAGTCTGGAAGTTTCATGTTTCCGTGTCCCACATTTAATGCTTTCTTATTTTCCTTTTTTTTTTTTTTTTCCAAAGCTCCAATACATATACAGAGATATTTTCTTGCTTCCATTCCCGTTTTCAGTCCTCAGCCAAGAACCAAAAGTGCTCGAAATACTTCTAAGGGCTGTCTGCATAGCCAGTGCTCCAATTTCACAGGCTTTAATGGCTCCGAGTGGAACTCACACATCCCTCTCTGTCTGCCGTGCTCCAGACACAGCTAATGACAGTGACAGAAAGCCAAGCTAAGTGGCCAAAACAAACCCTTTGGTACACAGGAGGCTGAAAGGGATCATTTTTTTTACTATTTAAATTACCTTTTTTTCTAACATCTTCAAGATATTTTGTTCTTAGTATAGCTACTTTTTAGTGATAGAAGAAAAGACATCAAGAGTGTGACACAGCTCTGGGGCTGATTTGAACAGCTCTTCACTGACGTAGGTCTTTACATGAAAATCCCAGATGGTCACTTGCTCAGTTCACAAAATTTGCAATATTCAGCAAGATTTAAAAAAAAAAAACCTTCTTCCTAAGCCCCCATCATTTATAGCTCTCTCTGGACTGATTTTTTCAGCTGTTCAGACACTGTTGTCCCCACAGCCAAATGCAGATCCCCCCTCTGTGAGAGCTGGTTCATTACCTCACTTCCTTGTTTGACTTCTAATTTTCCAAAAATACACAGAAAAAACCCCAAAGAGCCATTTAACAAGAGAACCTGAGAAACAAGGAGGATGATTCTCCTGTTCCAGGCCCATCCCACACTCCGTGTCCTGCTGTGGGGTCTGTCTGCACGGGAAGACAAGGGGGAACTGCCTCTGAAAGCCTCAATCTCTGGGTTTATTTAAGGAAAGCTTCAGCTGGCTGATGGGGATCAGTGTAAAATGAACGATTCCACATGGCAGCACAGACATATCCCCCTGCTTCCTGGGTTATTTTCTTTTCTGCAAGGAGAATGAAATCCCCGAAGTATGCCAGACTGCTGCTGCTTTCAGGGGATGGGTTGTTGCTCTGCTGAGTTCAACTCTGATGTTCTCAAACTCCAGAGAAAAAGCATAATTAAATTAACCTGGAAAGGCCTTCTGATTCCAACCTGTGGGTGCGTTTTCTGAAGAGAGAGGGTTATAAAAGGACTTATTTTCCGTGTTCCTGCTGCAAGATTTAAACCCTCTCTCCTGATGGGATTCTGTTATGTCCCAAAATCCAGGCTAATGTTCATGACATATTCACTAACTCTGTGCTGCATTATCATTGCCTTGCTGGGCTGTGCAGGACTGTAAATAAGGGAAGTACAAAATCTTCCTCCCCATTTTCTTCGTTCCCACTTTTAGCTGCTCTGATCTTTTTCCTGCTTCACTCTCTGCTCCTTTTGGGTTCGTATTTGGCTGCAAAGATGGGAGAGCAGCGGGTGGGTGCCTGTCACACAGCCAGAGAGCACCAGGGGTAGGGACAGGTCCCTTTGGAAGCCCGGGACAGGCTGTCCCTGGGGACTGCAGCACAGCAGCCTCCAAAATAAACATCCTGGGAGCCAGGCGTGTGTCTGCAGAGGCAGCTCTGTGCCCTCACCCCTGTCAATCCTGTATTTTATGGCAATAAATGGTCCAGGCCAAACCCTACAGCTAACAGCTAAATGAGGGAGTGAGAAACCTGCCAGCACTGAGAGAGAGAGGTAGGGGAACCAATGGGCCACAGGAACAAATTCAGGCAAGGTTACGACGTGGAAATAACCAGAAAGGCAGAATTTTCCTAAACTTTAAAGAGAATTTATCCTGTATATTTAGAAGCACAGAAAAGTTTGGGTTGGAAGGGGCTGTTCAAGGTGGTCCAGTCCTACTCCCCCTATTTAGGACTGCCCTTGGCAAGGCAGGACAGCGGCAGTGCAGTGGCTTCTTAAGGGCTGTGCCTTTTCCCATTGAAATACTCTGCTTTTAAGTGTTTTTAATTATCTGGACTCTGGTGTGTCGTGCTGAACAGCTGCTGGAAGTTAGATTCTGCAGGAGCAGTTTGAGATAAAGTGAAGCAAGGTTCTTTTCCCCCCACCTCCACCTTGGAGATCATGCTCATCTTCTACCCATTAAAAGAAAAACTCTGGTAAAAATAGTGTGAGGTGATGTCATTAAAATTATCATAATGCATCCAGAAAGAAAAAACCATTGGGAATATCTGGGTGATCTTAAATCTGATTTTTTTTTTTTTTTAAATCTCTGATTTATTAATTTTAACCTGCTTCTAGCAGGAAAGAGGACGTGATTTGTATTTGCAGAGGTCTGGCTCTAACCTGAAGAGCGTAGGAGAGTGGGAGAGGAGGGTGTGGTTTTATGTGATCATTTCTTGTCCCCTTTCCTGTGCAGGTTTCTCATAGGTCAGAGCAGTGTCAGGGGTTCAGTGTGCCCTCCTCAAGATGGAAAATAGAAGCAGGAAGATCACCAGAAGCTTCAGGCTCTGTGCCATCCCCTTAATCCTCCCCAAATTGAATGGAAGGACCGGCAAAAATGAGGACAGGATGTCCAGGCAATTTATATCCATCCTCTCCCTGATAACATCTCTGCTTCCTCAGGAAGGCCCCATTTCTGTGCTAAGAAATAGCCCAAGCTGGTGGCTGTGCAGCATCTTTTCCTCCTGACGAGCTGGGGCCATTCCAAATGAGGATAATAAACGATATAAGGAACAATATAAGCACTGCTATAAATAAGAATGCTGCAATTCCACTGATGACTTATGGTGGCATTATAAATGATCGGAGCAAAGTCAGGAGGTCTCCTCACACCACCAGAGCCTCATGGTAGAATTATAGATCTAATTTAAGTGCATTTTGGGGGTAAATTATTTATTAAAGTGTAAAGCTTATGGAGACAAATGTTCAAGTAGTCAGACTCCTGGACTAGGTGAACATTCCTGGCCCTAATAATTACAGGTAGAATTTGCTCCTGGGCAAAAGGACTAGATTAAGATTTTAGCAACATTTTAGGTATCCAAAAGCCCTGCAGAACACTTCTTGGCACAGGGCTGCAATCTCTAAACTTACAATGAAATGGGCTCCTTGTAGAGGTGATCAATCCAGAGCACCTACTGCTCATAAATCCATTTTAATGATTAAACTGGAGCTAGGAGATGAGAGCAAGAAGGAACTTCTCTCAGGCTCATGAAAAATCACAGGTTGTTGTCTTACAACTTTTGTTTTAAGTTTCCCTGCATTTCCTGCCCTGGAAATGTGTCCTCTTGCTGGTGTTTTCACCTCTTCTCGCATATTTCATTCTAATTTCAGTCAGGATTTGTCACTGCTGCTAAACTAGGGAAGTGCTCGCAGGACGAGGGTGACATTTCTTCACATCAGGGGTTGTGCAATACTGGGAGGGGCTGTCCAGGGAGGTGGTGGAGTCCCCATCCCTGGAGGTGGCACTCAGTGCTCCAGGCTGGGTGACAAGGTGGGGATCAGTCACAGGCTGGACTCGATGATCTTGGAGGTCCTTCCCAACCTTAATGATTCCGAATGAAATTCCCTCTGCCACACACTTCTTGAGTGAAATCGGGCAACTCATTAAAGCCTATCAAAAAAATAAATGGCCACCTTGAAATATGTAATTTGCTGGTTGCAAGGACCTCTCCACACCTGTGCCCAGAGCCTGCAGGTCCTGCAGGGCTGAGCTCATGGAAGCATTCCCAAGTGTAACCTGCAGTCTGCTTTTGGCAGGGGAAGTAGAGGAAGACTCGGCTTATAAATCCCCCCGAAGACTGAACTTTCTGGAGCCTTCTGCACCACAAAATTAGCCCGTGGAGCAGGAGGCTCAGCACTCTTGCACCACTGGGCTTCATCAAGGATAAACACATTAAGGCGAGGCATTAAGATCCTGCGGTAATAGGAGCCATATAAGTAACTTAGATATGGAATGAAGCTGCTAATAATGCATGAATGCAAAGCCTTAAGAAGTTCGCTTCATATAAAGCACCCAGCTATTCGCTGGCTTAGCTCAATTCTCTGAAGCTGCAAATTCGGGCTGAAAATCTTAGGAGAATGTGCTCGTTCTGGGAGGGTTTTTTTTTCCCTTGTCATACTTAAAATATTGCTGAGCCCAACTTTTTGTTATACGCAATGTTTCTCCCAGAGCTCCCAGCCAGACTAGGAAATGTAGAAAGGCAGGGCAAAATGTTTCTTTTTTTTTAATTAAACAAAAAGCACATAAAATTAGGCAGAGGGCTTGGGGGAATATTCAGATTAAGGGAGTGTATCTAATGGTCAGTCCAGGGAGATGGAATCAGTATTCCTGCCACTAATTCACTCTGTAACCTTGTGCTGTCACTAAGCTTTTTTTGTGCTCTATTTTCCTCGTCAGTAAAATGAGTATTATAATAGTTACCTTCCTGATAAGGGTTTCAGTTAATCAATTTCTAAAGCCCTTAAGTACAGAGAGACACAAGATATCATATCAACAAAGTCCAGCCTTTATCTGTGCCTGGATATTCCCTGAACTGCACCAGCTATAAAGGAATAGAACCTGAGCTGTATAAACCCGAAAAACTCCCATTGACTTTGATGAATAAACCCTGTTTCTTGCAAATACTACCTGCGGTTTTTTTTGTCACAGGCAGGATTTTCTGCTTAAAAATATGTTTGAAAAGCAAATTTAAAAGGTTTCAGGTGGGCTGGAAGAATTAAACTCCCCCGATGACTGAATTTCTTGCAGTTTACCTGTGCTGCTCCTCACAGTAACTTGAGTCAGCCTTTGTGCTGCTGCTGGTAGCAGGAGACAGAAATAAAAGTGCTACAGTGGGTTTTGCTCAGAATTCTGAATTTTTGCCAAGGAAATAGGAGGAGGAAATAATGAACATTTGACGGGTGTTTTTCAAACAATAGAATACTAAATTATGGTCTGGGAAGGAAGATCTTTTCTTATAAGAGCTGACTAAGGAGCTTAGCAAAACTAAAGGGTGAAAGAGAGGAGGAATTGTTGTATATAAGTAGATCAGGGTGTAGCAGCAGGGAAGGAAAAGAGCTATTAAATCAAAAGGACAATACTGAAAGAACAAATGGGTATAATAAACAGGCCTTTAATAAATTCAGGTATTAATTAGGAGAATACATTTAAATATCAAAGCTCTGGATTACAGCCAGCAGGCATGGGCAGGTGTAAGCTGGGCAGGGGAGTGGACCTAAATCCAGCCCCATCCCCTTCTTCTTCAGTTTTTCCTTTAGTTTGCTACATTTCCAGGAAAGTGTAGAAGATAATCTCCTTTCTTCGAAGTACCTCCCTACACATGTCATAGCAGATTTTAAATAGAGGAGGTAGCTACACATCACCACTGCGTCATACACATCTTCCTTCTATCCCACTCCTCGCTCCACAGTCAGGGTTTGCTGCCTTCTCTCACTTCTGTTGCTGCCCAATCCTTATTTCCTGCTCTTCCTTCACCTTGCAGCCCAAACCCTTTCAGCTCTGTCCTTCATTTAGTAAAGACAAACAGCTGCAGGTGATGGTTACAAGCTTCAGCACATGTGGAGCAGCTTGAATTTAAAATACGTTTGTCTCCTTCCTTGCCCTGCTCACTTTGGGCTGCCTTGGCTTTCAGTGCACCAGCTCTCAACCTGTCAGAGTCCCAACAGCCCGACACTTGAATAATTTAAGTGATTTACATTCTCCAAAGTGCATCCAAATAGATTTATTATGAGTGTTTGCGACCTGTTCTTTTAAAGCACTTCTCTGATGTCTGTTCTCCATCAAAGTTCACCACCCAAGTCAGTTCACAGTGGTAATAGGAAGGTAAGTGCTGTTTCCTGAAGTTTATCGTGGGAGCTAAGCCATCCATGTGGGCTTAAATTATGGGTCTCTGTGTTCATTGAGGCTATAGACTGCACAGGTATGTTAAAAACAGAATACACAGAAAAAAAAGATCAATTTCTTCACGTGGAATTTCTGCCTCTGTATCAAGAAAATGCACATGCTACTTCATGAGCTTTTACCCTCTTTTAGGGCAAAGTATTCTTATTTATTTGTTTGTTTATTTATTCTCTGGCAGTTTGTCATATGCCAGCACATCCCTTGGGAAAGAATCATCCTCTTTCTCCTTGGACCCCTCTGGTCTGGAAGAAGAAGGTGGCCCTTTCTCCAGGCCAGCAGCTCCCCACTTGGCAAAGCTTTTACTCCATGTCAGTTTATTTTTATTCCCCACAGCTCTCCTCCACACCAAGGTGGGGCCTCCTGCAGCTTCCTGCCCAATTCCAACTGGCCTTACACACACAAGTTTTGCTCTGCTGCTGGAAAATCTTCTCTTTCCCCTTTCTGACTTGTAGGAAGGGATCAAGTCTTCCCTCTGGATATGCCTCAGGGACTGTAGTGTCCCAGGGGGTAAGGAAGCCATTTTCATAGCTACTGTGGAACTGAAAAAGGCTTTATCCAAGGCCATATGGAAGTTGGCAGAAGAGTTTTTACAGAATTAGTACTCCAGACTCTCTGCCTTGTGTGTCAGTCCTAGGTTTGTCCTTCCTTTTGAATTTGTACAGGTTCCTGCCCTGGTCTGAGCTGCCTCAGTTGACTTTGTCACACCTCAGTTCTGTGTAGTCAGAATTCCTCTCTGTGCTTTCTTCCATCATGTTCTTCACCATTTTCCTGCCTGGCTCCAAGCTTCCCTGCCTCACTGCACTGCTGGTCCCTCAGCTTTCCCTGCTCTGGTTTGTCCATCACTCTGAAAACCCTGTCCTTGTCTGAGGAGTCTGAAACTCCTCTCCCTGTCAGAGGAGTCTGTCTGCTCGCATGTGAACACACACCAGTCATGTTAAGCAGCAAATCAATCCTGCATTCCCTGTCCTAGTGTGTCATGTGGGAATCTCTCTGGAGCCCACAGTGAGGGTTACAGCTTCCCCCGTGACCTGTGAATTCACTCCTGCTGTGGGGACTGAGCCCTGGTCCCTCATCCACTAAAAGAAGATTTCAGCCTCATTTTTCACTGGCAGTGACCAGAATGACCAATCTGCTGCCTGCTGAGGAGCGAAAGGTCAGGCTGAGTCCACTTTGTGGCTACTTGTTTTTCTCCACAGTGACCAATTTCAGGCAGTAATAGAAGCATCAATAATGTCTCTGTCTTCCCTGACTGCTTGGTTTCTTCTTTTTCTTTTTCCCTATTGATTGAAATATTGCAGCCTCCATTTGTTAGCTGGGCCCCCGAGAGGCAGGCTGAGGCACTCACACACCGCTCGTGTCTTCCTCAGGAGGAGGATGTGAGGAGCTGAACTAATTTGGGATTGTGGAAATGGTGGCCACAGAACACAGCTTGTGACTTCCTTGGCTTAGGCTCTTGTGTGGCTGAGCTTTTGCTGCTCTGGGGAGTCACCTGGCAGCTGAAATTGTTCCGTTGTGTTTGTGTGCTGAGCAGTACGAAGGAAAGGCCCCCTCAGACTGTCCTCAGAGCAGAGGAAAATCCCTCTCCAGGGGCTGATCACTGTTCCAGTTCCTGCTGCCAGAGCTGCGGGTGAAGCTGAGAGCAAGAAGGGGCCTTAAGGACAGGAGCTGTGTGGCACCTGTGTCCCAGAGCCACCCCAGCTGTGTCCCTGCTCAGCTCCATGTAGAGCACAGTCCACCCAGTAGGAATTCTGTGGAAACCAAGATCTTCCTTCCATCTAGGTGGGGAAAAACAACCCCAAAGCAAACAACCACCACCAAAAACCCCCAAAAATTCCAAACCACCAGAGAGCTTCATCATGCTTCTTCCCTGAGGCTGGGTCAGGCCTACCAAGATCCCTCAGCCAGGGGATTTGTTGAATTTCACAGCTCCCTTTTCTCAGGATAAATTAAAGTTCAGCTGCACTGCTGCTCCCCGAGCCTAGGACTCGTGATTTTTGAGCTGTCACCCCTGATCATTTCTCCTTGCACAGGCACAAGGAATGGGCTTGGGAAGACGTTACGCTCATTTTGGTTTCTACCTGAAATGAAATCCTGTGTTGTGCAGCCAGACCCTATTTCTTGCTGTTTTCCTGTAATTCTACTTCCAATTTCTAATTGGAAATCAGCATTAATGCCAGTTTCTAATTCAAATTTCTCATTCCCCACCTTGGAACTGCTCCTACAGCCTTTCCCACCTCACCACAGGCCCCAGTGGCATCTAATGGTCATCATTTGGAGTGGGTGTAAGATGTTTACTGCTCCAGTACTGACCTACTGCTCTGCAGACTCTGCATCCCATCCGAATCCTCCTCTGGAATACAGCTCCTTGCAAATGCTGACTGCTGTTGACAGCTGAAAACTTGATGGAATTTGGTGGTTTTAAACAAATCTGTTTCTGCAAGCACAGGCTTTTGACTGCAAGGGCTTTGTAGTTTAAAATTGCTGGAGTTAATTGATATTCAAGAGTGATTATTCAGTGGTAATGCATTCATAAACAATGTCACTGCTCGCTTGAAAAATTAAAACATTAATTTAAATTAAACTGTAAATGAGGGAATGATGTTGTGTGAGTAAGGATTGAGAAGGCCCTGCAGAGCATTTGACTGGAGTGATATTGAACCTACAGCCGTATGGGACGTGCACTTTTACATCAGGAGACTCAAAACCATTGCAGGCCCTATTTTCTAGCTCTTCTGAAAGTCTTTCTTCTTTACTATGAGGAGACGATACTCAATGGTCACTAAATCTTCAGAAACATCTGTCAACAATCTCCATCAAATATCTCATCTGGCTGGGACATTTGACCACCCGAGCTGGGGTGGGATGGCACTTCCACCCCATATAATTCTTGCTGCAATTAAAATCAACCCATTTGGGGCTGGGGAAAAAAAAAAAATACAGCTGTCTGTTTTCACGCTCTTACCTTATATCACTTCCAGCTGGAAAGGTTTCTTGGGTAGAGTGTGGCATTTGCTGAGACATTTCCTTGTCCTAATAAATCCCTGCTTTATAGATAGATGAGACAGGTTATAAACCTGGGTCAATAAGGGAGGCTACAGGAGTACACAGAGCAGTGAGTTAAATCTTGGGTGACCTGGGTTCGCATTCTGCACTGCTACAGATCTCTCTAATCTTGAATAAGTCACCTCTTCTCTCCTGTTTTTTTCCTGTAACTTGGGTCTGTCAACACTCTCTTGCATCATGGGATTTTCAGAGTATAAATACTCAAAAAGTGTGGAGGCAGTCAATGCAGGGGTAATGAGGGTCATCTAAACACCATGCTTAGATAAGTAAGGATGATTATTTTCCATCTCCTTTATCCCTGCGTGATAAAAATGTTTCCAGAAATCATTATGTACAACACATGAGTGAGAAGCAGCAGGAGAGTAATTCCCTGTCCTCAGCTATTTTCTGCATGTGGATGAGGTATATTTTGGATGGGGGCAGTTGTTTTATCCCTGAGCCCTTTCTCAAGACATTGCTAAATAGGATACATTTTGCACAGGTTTGTTCATCACACCACCCCAGTAATATTAGCAAGTAAAATAAATAAAGGTATTTGTGGTGAGTGAGAATCAAATCTCCTCTCAGGGATTATTGGCAATAGAAGAGGCAGAATGACTTTAATCCTGTCCAGCACAGAAAATTCCCAGTAGTTTCAGTGTTAGTCTTGTGTTTCCAGAAGTTTACCTTGGGTTCCCTGTGGATCACAGGAAACTTGATTTGGTGCAATCTGATCCCTGACATTTCTTCTAACACAGTCTCTCTATCGGAAAGAAATCCTTTTTTTTTTCTCCTTATGAGTGCAAAGCAAGGGGATTGTTCCTTAAAATGAACAAGAAAATTTGAGATGTCTATACCAGCTTTCTTTATATGGCAAAAAATATTTATTACTTACTTGTAGAAAGAATATAAGAAGCAGAACTCAGGCTCTATCTTTAGCAGCAAACGCCCAATTTTAAGTAGTGTCCTTTCATGCCTCAGTTTCCCAGTGTTCAAAAAACCATAATTAATTTTTAAGGCAAGATATGCCCTATCTATGCAGTTCTATATTCCATTATGCTTGGTATAGCCATTAAATTATTTTTTTAAAGCAAATGATTTAAAACTGATAGTAAGAAATACTTTTCCTACACAGCACATAATTAACACGTGGCACTCAATGCCACAGACGTTATTGAAGCCGAGAGCCTTGGAGGATTCACAAAAGGATTAGAGATTCATATGAATAATGGGAAATTCTATTAGAGAAAATAAAAAATGTATGAAGGATGGAGGACGTCATGCTTTGGGGTTATAAAGCAGCTGCTAATTGAGGACAGAGACGTGCTGGGTGCACAGGACATCCTGGGATGGTTTTCCACAGGGTTTCTTGGGCAGGACAGCAAAGCTGGGCTGCTGAAGGGGTTGCTGGGCTGCTTGAGCCTCTGCCCTCTTTCGGTGAGGCAGCTCCTGTCTAAAGGTAACAATAAAACCCAGAGCCAGCTATGGATGAGCCACCGTGGTCTGGTGGCTCCTGGCTCTGTGCAACTGGGGTTTGTGGCATTGCTTCCCCTGGTTCCTGACTTTGCAGCTGTGTGGGTGATGCCTTAATTGGCTACCTGCAAACAGAGACTAGACAGGAGTAAGAGAATAAAAGTGAATATTTATTTGAAGGCCTTCAAGGGCACACCCTGGGGAGCACACCCTGGGCTACCAGACCCAAGATGGACCCCAAGATGGACGACAAGTCACGAGTTCTTACCCCAGTTATAGGTTTTGGTACATTAGCATATCAGCATAAATTCGCCAATTAAAACTTCAGCTACTGATGTAATTCTCCCCGGCTTGCCCCCCTTTCTTTAGCTGTTGGTTTACACTTTCTGGGCTTAGGACCGTCCAAGTGTCCTTGGAGAGCAGGCCTGGAGAGGGTTGTTATGTCTATCACTGCCCGAGAGAGCAGCTAACAGGTTACAAAGCACTTCAGAGTTACACACACTAAGTACAACAGGATCTAAGCAATATAAAAGTTAAAATTCAAGGCATCATGGGGAGGTCTCAGGGGCTCCACAGGCTCTCAGCACAGGGGGATGTCCCAGGCACCTTGGGGCAAGGTCCAGCACAGTCCCGTCTGTACCCCCACTAAAACCCTCAAAGGTGACTCACACCAGGCTTCTCAGTTGGTTTGAAGTCGTTCCTGTCCAGTCTCCACCTGCCTCTGAATCCAGAGCCTTCTACAGACACCTCTGCACAAGCCCTGGAGCCATTTAACAAACACCTCAGGCAGCTGACCGTGTTTGCAGCTCCTGAGCAAGCAATTATAGTTCATCCAACCAAAGGCTTTCGTTTGATCCAGCCTCAATTAGAAGGGAAGGCACTGCCACATCTGCCCGCAAGTTCAGAAGTGTCCACAATTCCACTTAGGTTATTGCTGTATTTTTACAGCCTTTGATGGTCTAAGATTGATTACAAAAATTAAGAAAAAAGAGTGACCTTCCTCAGACTTTTCCAGTGGTATTTCCGTTAGTATTTTATAATCACTGTTTAAGGGAGAAATTGCTCTCTGGTTATTAATGTAAAAATTATCACCCTCTTTGACTAATAAAATCAATAAAGGCTCCTATCCTTTGAAAAGCCCAGAAACCTTCTCTCTCTTCATAATTAAACATTTCAACCTAATCTGGAGCAATAATAACCTTCAAAGTTTTATAAAATTCCTAATAATAATATCTTATGGAACACCTTTCTGCTCAGCAGGTTGCACAAATTGCAGCCCAGATTTTGAAAGCATCTTTATTCATGGCTGGACTGAGACATACATGTCAGGTTTTAAGTAGTTTTTTGTGGAGTTTCATCATCAGTGGTAAACAAATCCCTATAGGATGTCTGAATGGTGTGTTCCTGGCACAATTAAAGGGCTGTTGTTGCTGGGTTTGCTGTGTAGCAGCCAGGGGATGTAATTTTTAATTGCTGGTGCCTGTAGTAGGGCATTTGCACTCACTCAGAGACCTCTAAGGGAATCATGGAATGGGTTGGGTATGAAGGGAGCTTACAGCTCCTCTAGTTCCAACCTTCCACTGGACATCTTCCACTGGACCAGATTGCTCAGAGCTCCATCCATCCTGGCCTTGGACATTTCCAGGGATCCAGGGGCAGCCACAGCTTCTCTGGGCACCCTGTGCCAGGGCCTCACCACTCTCAAAGCAAATAATTTTTTCCTGTTATCTCATCTAAACCTGCTCTTTGTCAAGGCGAAGCTCTTTGTCCTGTCACTCCAGACGCTGTAAATTGTCTCTCTCCGTCTTGCTTTAGGCTCTCTTCAGGTACTGGAAGACCAAATCGGGTCACTCCAAAGCCTTCTCTTCTCCAGGCTGAACAGTCCCAATTCCCTCAGCCTTTCCTCACAGCAGAGCTGCTTCATCCCTCTGATAAGCTCTGTGTCCTCCTCTGGACTCTCTCTAACACGTCCTTGTCCTTCTTGTGCTGGGAACCCCAGAAAGGATCAGGCTGCTGTAGATATTGACTATTTAGAGCTAACTTCTATTAAAAACTCTATCTTTTTCTAAATGTTTTATTGTTTTTTTTTAATATGTGTGCTGGAACATAGTGGGGAGAAGCACTTTTTGATGTCCCTTCTTCCAGCAGGGTTAGCTGTGGATGTTGAGGGTCAGCGATGCTGTAGTCAGTGAGGATGAGAGCACCAAATATCTCTTCAGCCCAGCTGGAGTGTCAGTGTTCACTTACACAGCGGTAGAAGGGGGATCAAAATTCCTAATCTCACATGGAGAGATCCTGCTCCTGCCTCTACAATTTCTCCTGTCCTTCTCTGGAGTTCCATTTATCAGGATTACTCGCTCCTCAGACAAGTTATCTGTCAGGCTTGAATGGCTGCTCTCCCGGGCACCGAGAGACATCCCAGCTAATTAACTACCATCCTACATCTGATGATGATGAGCGTCCACTGAGAACCTTCCATCCCTGTGGATCTCTTGGAGCTCCACATATTAAACAAACCTGCCTGTGCCAAGCCCAGGGGTTTCCTCCTCACAAATGAGTGGCAGCCAGTTTGGAGCCGAGTCACTCGGCAGTTCAGGAGCTGTGCTCCAGTTCGTGGTGAGGGGAAGGAGTGCCCTTATGGGGTGATTAACTTGTCTAGGAAAATGATGTCTCTGCAGGGATTTTATTTCACATGTAGCTGCCACCAGGAGCCCTGTAAGAGAGCAGAATACAGTTTAGGAGTCCCCTCTCAGCAGTGCCCGTGTCTAGAATTCCTGCAGGTGTCATAGGTGTGTGTGTCAACTTCTAATTAGGCAATCATAACTCAAAAATCACCGTTTTGATCTAATCTAACCCTTTCCCAGGCATAAACATTTCCAGACATGGGTGTTTTCTTATGAAAGAATGTCCTTCCAGTGCCTGTCCTTGAAACTTCTTAAGCATTCCCAAGGGAAGACCTGGCTGATGCTGGACTTTTTAAACCATATTTAAGCCATCTCAATGAGGGATCTTAACCGATGTTCTGTGGCCCTGAGCTGTGCTGTGTGGTCAAATTCTCAGACTCCGTTAGGCATCTGGGAAACACCTGTTTTGGGGCAAATCTTATCTCTAGAAGTTCCAGGTATTCAGTTTTGTTTGGAGATGGGTTGGCTCTGGCTTTCAGCAACATCCTCAAATCTTGCAACAGCCAAAATGCACATCTACAATTAGAAGAAAAAATGAAAATCCCCGAGGCCTTTGTACCCCTTCCCTTTCTCCCTCTGTGGGTGAAGATAATAATTTGTGCACAGTACCAGTAGATGAAAGAGCTGCGTAGACACTGAGTGCTGTTGTGAGCAGGACTCAGTGGCTGTGAATCTGTGCAGCCCCACCAAAGGGGATGAAACTGTGCTGATTTCTACCTGCTAAGGACTCAGGCCCCTTCGTATTTATTACTGTTATCAACTGAATCTGGGTTGCAGCTCTCCCCATGTTTACTCATCACTGACCTTATCACATCTCCTTTCATTTGCTTCCTATCTGAACAATTTACATTTCACCCCCTTGGAGCTTTTTTTTTTGGATGAGACTCCTTTCATCTCTCATCATAATGTTCAATAATGACATTTCCATTTGCTTTCCTTTTTATGAGGCTTCTTTTTGAAAACAGGATCTGACCTCTCTCTTTGTATTCTCCCATCAGCCAAGAATCACATTGTACATGAATTTAATTGACTTATTACATCTTTACAGAATGTGGGTCCTTTAGGTTTGTGTGTGTTCTGTATGTTTGTTTGTTAATTCCTGGGTCTTTGAGAAGTAGATTATGCAATTTCCAGAGTTTATTTCCAATTACTATTGAATCTTTCAATTGAACTGAATTTCATTGTGAGATGGAAAATAGAAGGAACTGAAAATTCAACTGAAAACATGTCAGTATTGTTGATACATGTGTTAGTGCTATTATAGACTTTATCAGCTTATTTTCCCTTCTGGGGCTGAGTAGGGAGGGGAAACAACAAACAAACAAAAGCAAGTACAGGTTTTTTCTTTCACTGAAAGCAATGTCTATATTACACTGAATAAAACCTTATATGCCCTGTTTTGATGAACATGAAACCCACCTGATCCTGTTCTTCAGTCCTCAGACGCAATGGAAAACTCCTCATCTCAAGAAATGTCCAGCATCACTTTTATTCAGCCTCCTGATCTGGTGCAAACTGGCCCCTCAGTATTGATCCAGAGGAATGACATTGATTTTGCCTGCAGAGAGCCTGGCCCATTATGATAAAAAGTGACATTGGTGCGGGTGGCACCTTGTTGGCTCGTGCCAGCAGGGTGCTGCTGTGACACACAACAACGCAGGGAGAGGACCAGTGGGTCCAAAACCTATTTTAAATGTTTAGGTTGCGTAAACAAACGTTGCTTTATTGCTGGGATCATGGCAAGGTGCAAAGTTTCCCAGGAAGCAGAGGATGGTGGGGAGCTCAGAGGACTGTAGCCCCTCTCTCCTGGTACTGCCTGTGTTGCACCCCCGGAGAAGGGGATTTGTAACCTCGGTGCCTTGTGTCTTTCTCTCTGATGTTCCAGAAGTTCCTCTATTTTATTTGCCTTTTTGAGCATTTCTGAGCACTCAACTAGCATTTTATAGAAGTAATCACAATGACTCCAAGATCCCATTCCTGACTGGAAATGTGGAGTCTGGCTTATTTCCCCTGAGTACATTACTTAGCACTTATCAAACGCTGAATTTCACTTGTCATCACTGAATCCTTATCTCAGGAATATTCTGTGATAGAAGTCAGGTTCAGATTTGACTATGCTTAGTTATTTTGTGTCTTCCACAAACTTCATCTTCTTTCTATGAAGAAAGAAGCTCTCTTTTCCAGCCCATTTATGAATATATTGAATATGTTTATTCCTGGCTTTTTAGGTGATTTACCAAGAAAACTTCTCTCATCCTGTGAGCTCAGAGCTGCTTCAAGAGCTTTGAGATGTTATCATGAGAGGTTTGTTTTGTTTTTTAATTTCTGAACACTGCATTGACTAAATCATCCTTACTGATATACTCCTTAATCACTTAGAAGAGCCTGGAATGATTTGTGAGAGATGACTTCACTCTTCAACTGCTCTATTGACTCTTCCCAAAGAATGATGTGCTGCCCACGTGTTCACTAATTCTGTCTGGGTTAGTTTCTAATGATTTGGCCTGGTGCAGCCACCAGGCCTGATGTCTGGGGCTCCAGAGAGTGGGGATTTTTAAGGCTGGAGTTATGTTTGCCAGTTTTCCTTCTGGCGTGGAGATTTCTTTCCACGGAGGTCGGGTGGTGGCTGGCATGACTCTGTGTGATGCCAGCCAAGGAAGGATCAACATGGACTGGAATCTCTTTATTTTAGGCTTTGAAATCTCCCATTTGTCACAATCTTTCTCTTCATCACCATTTTTAGGTTTTGGGGACAACCCTTCCAATCCCTATGTGGGGCTTTGTCACTGCGCCAGGTAAAAGTTGCATTTGTGGAGTCTGAGCACGTTGGGATCATGTGAGGCTTTTTAAGGATCAGGTTTTGCCTGACAGTCTGGAGTCTGAACAAGCAGTACTTGTGCTCGAGGCTTCCTCCTGATGGGAAGAGAAGCAGAGCTGTGAGCAGCAGGAGAGACAAGGGTCCTTCAAATCACAGACCTGCTTCAGTCCTTCTTCTGTCTGAATCATTTGTCCAGCAAACTCAAGAACCAAACAAATGTGGATTATCCTCCAGTTGAAGAGGATTTTATCTTTAGCTGGTATAAATCAGAACAACTCCAGGGAAGAGTTTTTTTTCCTGAGCTAAGGATCTGGCCACTTTCACACAGTCCAGTTATATCTGTGGATCAATAAAAAAAAATTGAAATCATATTTTTTTTTAAGTGACACAAATCTCCCAGCCCTGTCAAAAAGCTTTGTATCATTCTAGCAATCCCAGCCAGCCTTAAACTTGTGCTGTCCATCTGTCTTTAGGAGAGGTTTGTGTATTTTTGATTGCTGGGTTTGTTTTAAGACTGGTTCCCTCAATAAAATGCCTAGGTGGATCAAGGTAGGGTACAAACCCAAGCCAGAGTACGGCCAGTTCAAATGGGCATGATGATTTTCATGTCAGTAAAACTCTCACTTCTGACATTAATTGAGGAACAAGTCTCTTGGCAGAGCAAACGGTTTAAACTGGCCCCACTGTTGTCTGTCTTTTGCTGGTTTGGTGGATAAATTGGGACTGCAGAGCTGTCTTGCCCTTTTTCATGTATTTCACTTCCAGCATTATATAAGCTTTTATTTTCTTAATATATTATATAGCCCTTAAATGAGAAGCCAAGCCCTGCAAAATTGCTTTTCCCTACAGGCCAGGATCAGCCTCACCACTCCTTCCTACCCAGCTCCACTTCTTTCCCAGCTGCTTTAAAGTCTCATCACTCCTGAGTGGGAAGCCTTAAATATTTCCAGTGACATTTCCTTGGCCTCCGGTGATTTAGTGTTATTAACCTGGTGTGTTATTAAAGTGACAGGAGGTGTATCCCCTCCGCAGGTATATTTTCCTGAAAACTCATTTGAATTTTTATTACTTTATTCTGAGGGGCAGCTGGTGAAGCGCAGAAGGGGCAGGGAGGGCACAGGAGGGAAATGCACCTGGTTTTGGGGATGGAGATCTCCTCTGTATGCATATTACAAGTTCTGGTATAGCTTATTCCACCAGAGTTTACTTCAGATTTAAGTGTATTCCTTAGTTGGAGTAGTCCAACTAAAGTATTTGCAAGAAAAATGTCACTTTCCAGAGATTGCAGCCCATTTCAATGCCATAAGCTGGTGGTAAATGTGCTTTTATGTCCTTTGCAAACCCTACAAATTTTATGCTTTACCCACATCTCAGTCCGACTCTTCTTAAGTTTCATCTTTCAGTTGCTACTGTAGGAAAAATCTGATGTGCAGAGTGAAAAATCTATGAACTCAGGACAGTGGAGAAATAAAGCCAGATTCTTAGCCAGCATAAATCAGTGGCACTAAAATCGTTGGAATGGAGCTGTATTAGTTCCCTCTTGCTGCACACAGAGTCTACAAGGCTTGGTTTGCACAAATATGAGGGGGAACTGATTTCAGCCACTCAGAAAAGAAAAAGGATCTCCACAGTGAGATCCCTGTTTAACGAAGGTCCATAAATTTTCAAGAAAGTTTTGAAAACTGTCAGTTATAAAGTGTTCTTTTTGGTTCTAGAAGTGAAGAAAAGATGAGATCCTTTCTAGCCACTCATCCAGAAAAACCAAGTTGTTAGATCTCCATCAGCGATTGACACTGTTAGAACTTAATTTTGTCATGCTTTTTTCCTGCCCCGTCCAATCCGTCATGGGTAATTTTTAAGGAAAGTTGAGCAAATTCCAACATCTCCAAATTGCTCGTGAAACAGCCCCTTTGTGTTCTCCAACAGGTATTTGGTTCAGTACTTTGCTCCAAGCCCATCTCCGTGCTTTGTTCATTAAATGATGTCTCTCTGAAAGGTTATTTGAAGATATTTCCTTTGTCTCTGGCTTATCAGCTCCTTTCCATCTGCCTATCTCGGCAGAAGCACATTGGTATTTTAGACAGTTCACTAAAAACTTTGCAAGGTAAGAAACAATATCCAGTCCTGCCAAGGCTTCATTCTTTACCAAGGCATTTATGACTTTTCTGTCAGGCTATAAAACTGGTTTTGCAACAAAACCCTCCCATTCAGGTTTATTTTTACCTTTTCCGTCTATATAATCTCCAAAATCATTTTAGAAAAATACTGTATCAAAAGCTGATATTAAACTCTCGAGTGCCTGGCAAAGGATTCAAAGCGATGGTTCACACTGGGGTAAACCCAGAGATTTCTTTTGTAAAGTTCCACCTACATAATCTCTTAGAGGTAGATTTTTAGAGCTTACTATTTACTTTAGTCTGGGGACATTTTCCTGCTTTTATGGCTTATCTACTTGCTGTCCAGCAGCCCTTTTAGATAGGAATGTTGCTGTTTTCCTACTCTTTAATCTTTTTCTCTTGCTTAGAAGTTGCCTTTGCTGTCACCCACCCCAAGCACAGGCAAAGCACCAGCAGCCACCTGCCCTGTAGTTCATGGCTGGAGCCAAGGCTGGGATACAACCTAGGAGGGAAGGAAAACTCTGCTGGGAAAAGCAGGATGGGCAAGGCTTGCTTCAAACTGAGAGTTAGTTTGGATTAGAGATTTAGAAAAAATCCTTCCCTGTGAGGGCACAGGGTGCCCAGAGAAGCTGTGGCTGCCCCTGAATCCCTGGCAGTGCCCAAGGCCAGGTTGGACATTGGGGCTTGGAGCCACCTGGGATAGGGGAAGGTGTCCCTGCCCATGGCAGGGGGTGGAATAGGGTGAGCTTGAAGGTCCCTTCCAAGCCAGGCCATTCAGTGATGCCTGTACTATAGAATAGTACAATGATCTGCTGAAGCCTTTCTGCTCAAGTGTCACTGGATTGCTGAGATCCCCTTTAACTGACTGTTGTAACACTCTGGCTTTGAAAGGATGCCTGGCAGGAGTTGCCCTCTGGACCTGTGTCATCCTCCCTGTCTGTCCCCTCTCTCTCAGGGACTGAGTTGCTCCTGTCCCAGGGCTCCATGGGAAGCCAGGGCTCCAGCAGCACTGCAGATGCTTGTTCTCCCTGGCCCGCAGCAAACACTCCTCTGTAATTCCTGGCATATCAGGCAGTGAAGCAAATGCCATGTGGAGCCCCATGGAGGAGCTGCAGCTGAACATCTGCATGGTTTGACATGCAAGAACAAGCACAGGTTTTACAAACCTCACAACCTCAAATTTCTATTGCAGAGTTCTGCTCAAAAACAACTCCTGTTGGGGGGTTAGGGAGGGAGCAACACAAGGATGTGTTCTGGAAGTGTGGTGTGGTATTTTCCACAGCATTTATGTAACAGTCGTTGCAGATCTCTGCATCCATGTGGGAAAGTTTTACCACCTATCTTAATTATAGTGAGCTAAAACCAAAAGCCCCCCTACCCCTCCATCTGAAATAAGGTTTTTATCCCCCATGAAAAGTCATGATGGTGTCTCTGCCTCCTGCACCAGTTTCTCCTGACTTTTGCACAAACCTCCATCTCATTGCAGAGTGCTATCATTTATTATTTCTGACTCAAGACTTCTCAGTCCTCACCAACTCATAGCATGACTTGGTCCACAGCTCTTCAGAAAAGAGACAGAAGAGTGTAAATTTTAAACAGGGAGTGTTTAAAATGTATTCTTTAGTTTTGTTTGTGTTTAAGGAGAGGTTACGAAGTGCTTTGTGGTCTGCTTTTTTTTCCAGTTCGATTTAAACTCCTTTTTTAGTGAAAATCCTGACATTAAAACAGAGGTCCATTTCTATCAGAGTAAGTAACATCCGTTAGGTGTTTACATCTTTAAAAATATCCTACATTTAAATTAATGCCTTGTAAAAAGTCTTTGTCGGGAAATTCTCATTTATTTTTAATGCCAAGTCCCTAAAAAGCCAGACTTTACATGGAACAAAGGACTGAGTGGAGGTAAAATGATATGTGTTCTTTCTGAATCAGTCTGAGTTAAACATCTAGAAATCCCACAGCCAGTTCCAAACAGACCTGCACTATTCCATGCCACGTGCTCTTTCTTGAAGCAGTTTTGCATGGTTTATATTTTCTTGTATTTCCTGGGCTGTGAGCACGAGTGGCCATGAGCCTGACCCGGTGGTCCACAGCCCCTGCCCGAAGCCCCTTTTTATCCTCTGTGATTTCCCTCAGACCAGCGGTTCTGTGAGAGGGAACCCCCCGTGGGGAGTGGGATGGATCCTGTGCAGACTCCCCAGACCTGGGAGCCCTCACAGGCCTGGCTGAGGGATTGTTCTCCTACCAGCTATCCCCGAGTCACCCTCTGGGTGAAGAGCTGTGACCTCCTGGGTACCCTGGATAGAGAGGCCTCCCCTGCGTGGCTGGGTGCATGATTCTTGTTCCTGCAGTAACCCCAGCATGTTCACCAGACCTGTAACTCTGCTGTGTCCCTGGCTGTCACCGTGGCCACCCCACTGGTCACCAGCTCGGGCCGTTGGTTTGGTTGTGCGTTAGTTTGAGTCTATCTGTGTCAAGCTGTTTCCGTGTACCTCAGTGACAGTGAGTGTCTGCAGAGCAACCCTTTCCCTGCCATGCAGAGGGAATTATTCCTCACCCCACCTCTTGCTCAGATGCACAAATAACCTGCACACAGTTCAGGCACAGGGAACGTGCATCCCCTTCCTGCTGATTCTGCACCCTGACTCCTTCCACGGGCAGGCAGCAAATGCAGGATTTCCATCTCCTTGTGGCTCTCCCGCACCTTATTCCCAGCCCTGACCACAGACAAGCTGTTCCCACCCTAGGCACTCCATCCTGGCCACACTTTGCCTGCTAACCCTTTGTCCAGCAAGGATATCCAGGTGCTGATCGCCTCCACCATCCCAGAAAAGCTCCCATATCCTGGTTTCTCCCAGGTGCAGTCTGCCCAAGCACATCAGTGCCACTGACTGCTTGAAACACAGCACCTGCAACCCCCCACCCGCACTTGCCTGCCTCTCCCGCTTCACTCCACCTACTCCTTCAGCCTCCCAGACATCCCTGTGGCCCATTAAAGGGATTTTGGTGTCCAAGTGATGCTCCACTCCCTTTCCAACCCCGCTGCTGTTACATAAGGCTGGGTGCTGGGTGCACGAGCCATCCCTGAGCACATAATGGATGCTGCATTTGCCTACACTCACTGTACTTCCAGTCTCTACATCAGTGCTTTGTAAAGCCCTTTGGGATACTGGGAATGTGAAAGACACTATAAAAAACCCAAAGCCTATTCTATTCTAGAACAGTGCTTTTAAGTCCTTTTATCACAGAATGAGGCAAGGGTTGAATTGAGCCCAGAAATAGCAATTTAAAGTTTTCATGAAAGACGAGAACAGTGTATGTTTGGTATATTTTAACATAATCTGAGAACACTAAGTGCACTAAAAGCATTCCACTTGTTTGTGGGTGGGGATCTGGAGAGGAGGGGGAGAAATATAAGTACTTGTTTTTTCTTTGGGAGTTTGTTTATTGCAGAATCTGACAGAGATCTACCAGGAGGACAAAAGGGAGGGGTAGAAAAACACCCTCAGAAAGGTCTCTGATTGTGTGGATTCTGAACATAGTGGCCTCTTCTGCTGTTTGAGTGTGGAGAGTTATTTGGAATGTGATCTGGAAGATCGTAAGGGAGAAGGCTTTGAGTTATAATAACCTATCCCAAGGTGATAAGGTTCTGAGTTAAACACAGTCATTGGAAGGATTGGCAAAGACGTGGCTGTCTGCAGGTGCCAGGGTTTTACCAGGGCAGGCAGTAGAAAATGGCACAGGAAAAATAAGAGCAGGCATCAGCCAATTCAGAATTCAGGCAGTTGAGTTCAGCAGCACATGGGACATTGCAGTGGGAACCAGGAAAAAGAAGAAAAGGGGATCTGGAGTGTCAGGATTTTGTGTCCAAGCCCATTTCATATCTCCTCACTGGTCATCCCAGGACAGTTCTGAATGTGGACACCAGAACAGCCCCCACCATGGCTGGAGATTTTATTAAATGGACCTGTCAGACAAATCCAACACAGTCTGGAAGTACCTAGAAGTACCTTCTCGTGCCACGTCCCCAAATTTTGCTGCATTGACACATTTTGGCAAGAGTAAATGTACATGTTGTTAATTTGGGGTCTTTGCTAGAGGTGTTTCATAGTACCCACTGCAAATATGCGTATACATAGAAATTTCCCAAGGAGAAAATGCTTGTGGTAAAGCCCCATTAATTAGCTCTTGATGAACTCACCAAGTTTAGTGTTTTTAATCTGTTTAGTCTATTTTCTATTAGTGTAGCTCTAACTTTTAGAATCAAAACATTTTATGATACTGAGTCAGAGAGGCTTTGCTGAAGCCAAGCCCATCAATGTGATTATCAGACCAGGTTGGAATCTCCCCAAATAATTAAATCAGGCTTATTTGATAAAACCTTTTTTCCATAAAATCATGTTGACAGTCATTAATTCTATTCCTATCCCTTAATTCTTTATTAATTGGTTCCTCTCTTAGCTCTTCCATTATTTTCTCTGCATTTATGTCAGGATAAATTAGCAATCCAAAGTAATTTGTAATCCCATGTAGTGAGTTTTATTTTTAATGTCACACTGTTATCAGACCATTCTGCTACCTGTAACTCTCATATTATCTATGCCTTTTATTTGTATTTATGGTTTAGATATCTTGCAAACTGTCACTTGATTCTGATTTAAAGTACCCAGACTGGTCTACAATAGTTGTTGTTCATCTACTGGTGAACTTAAACGACCTCTTCACCTTCCTTGCCATCAGCAGTTTTGAGTTCAAAGGTTGTGTCCCAGCAAAATCAACTTCTCAGCTGCTTGTCTGCCAAAGTTTTTCAGCTGATTTATCCTCTCCTGTGGAGATCTCCATGCCTTGTAAGCCCGGTCTTCTCTTCCTTCTCCTCCTTTTTCATTCTGCACTTCCTTAAAAGACCTTCTTTTGCAGTTAATGCACATTTTTTTTTCAAACTTCTCTTTATCACCCTTGCTTATCAGCCCCTGGCCGGGGGAGCAGGGCTGTGACCATCCATAGCCCTGTTTTACATCCCTAGAGACCTGGATGGGGCAGGGAGGAGCAACTGCTCATGGATTTCCATGACTGAATTTAGCACTTGTGGATTCTTCCCTCTGGAAGAGGTCTTAGCCCTGCAGTCAGAGGGGATGCTCAAACACAGAGCTGCTGGAGAGCAGCTTTTTGATAGAATTTTGATGCCTCTTATCTTCCAGATCTTGATTGTGATAGACACAACTATTCCTGTCCCTCGCTTCCTCCTCACACTCTGTGCACATCAGCTGTCTCGGTTTATTTCCAAACCTAGACATAAAAACACTCTGAAACCTGCTCAGGTCCTCTTGCTTTTCCAAAAAGCGTCAGGTTGTTTTCTTTTTCTGCTAGAGATGTTATTTTTGTCTCAGAGGAAAAAGAATAGGGGTAATAGTTCTCCCCCTCCTACAGCAAACAACCTATTGGGAAATTCTGGGATTCCAGAGGACTACACCAGCTTGTAAGTCCTGTGAGGAGCAGCTAGGGAAGCTGGAGTTGTTTAGCCTGGAGAAAAGGAGGCTCAGGGGAGACCTTCTCTCTCTCTACAGCTCCCTGACAGCAGAGTGGAGACAGGCGAGGATTGGTCTCTTCTTCCCAATGACAAGTGACAGGACATTGAGGACATTGTCTCCAGTTGTGCCAGGGGAGGCTCAGGTTGGACAGCAGCAGGAATTTCCTCACCAAAAGGGTGTTCAGGCATTGGAACGGACTGTCCAGGGAGGTTTGGAGTCCTCATCCCTGGAGGTGTCCAAGGAATGCCTGGACGTGGCACTCAGTGCCCTGGGCTGGCTGACAAAGTGGGGATCGGTCAAAGGTTGGACTCAAGGGTTTTGGGGGCCTTTCCAAAACTTGGTGATTCTGTGATTCATACTTTGAATTACAAATCAACCTGAAGCTCACTTCAGGCATCCTCTAAAACCTTTCCTCAGAGCCATCTCTTTTCGCTGCAGTTTACAAACTGATATTGAATAGAATTCCTTTTTTCCACCGTTATTAACAGTTTGTCATCTCTGCTTCACCACCCTTGGCTGATGTATATTGGAACAGGCTGATACTTTTGTTAGGGTTTGCTTTATCCATTGCATACTTTAAAAGCCATTTCTATTTCCTTTGGCTCTGTCAAAGATGGATTTTCCCCTGGTATATTTTGTCTATATTAAAACATGTTATGTTTAAAAGGGCCAATAGGCAGTCAATTTCAGATGTGGATTCTTGCTTTCATATAACCGTAATCATCATCATAATAAAAATATGGGGAAATAGCACTTATGTATTTTTATTTCCCTTGTCACTGCAGGTCTCTGTACAATATTGTTCAATACTATTATCTTGGTTAATTTTTAATGTCACAAGCACTGGAGTTTCTACTGTTTCTCCACAGTGATATGTCCAAAGTCTAATAATATTCTTTTTCCACTTTTTTTCCCCCTAATCATGACCTTACCTTTTTAGTCCAGTGAAGTTTTGCCACATCTACACTGTTGTAATTGAGGGCAAAACTTAGCCCTTTGACATCAATGGAATTATAGTAGAGATGAATCTATTTCATTTAGAGCATAAAATCTTTCCTTGTAAATCAATCCCTCCAGTCCCTAAATCATCTCTGAAGATGTCCTTTGAGTTCCCTCCAAGTTGTCAATACATTGTTGATGCCGAGATACTCAGAACTGACTGAATGTTTCTCTCATTGAGCCCAGAGGGAGAAAAAAAAATTACCTCACTTGACAAGAATTTATATATATCCTAAATAACCCTGTTCTCCTGTTATTTGCTGCCATATTAACCTGATATACTAATGTGTGATTTATTCTTATCCTCACTGAATAATTCACTCCCTGAATAGCTGCAATTCAGGTGGTTTGTATTGGTTCATGTTGTTGTGCTGCTCAGATGTTGCTGCCTCTCCTGATTCCAGGCTGACCAGCTGCTTTACTATTTTTGCACTTCGGCTTTTTGCTGATTTTTCACCTCAGACAAATAACCTTCCCTTTTTTGGTTTCACCTCCAAAATGAAGCTAATGTGGCCAGGCTGCACTTTCCAATTATGGCTTAGAAGGTTTGCATTTTTAAAAGATGTTTGGGCCTCCCCATGGGAAGTATTTTGACTCTAGTTACTTCCCAGTGCTCTCAGAGCCAATCCAAAGTTTATTTAAGTATATAATGACAGTTTAATTGATCTGGTCTTTCTGTGCCTTTTTCACCATGTTCCTCTCCCCTTGTGGGCACGTGAGACATTGGTTGGGACAGAGTTAATTTTCTTCTTAGTAGGTGGGTCAGTGCTGCATTTTGGATACAATATGGGAATTATGTTGGTAACAAACTGATGGTTTGGTTGCTGTTGATTCCCTAAATCCAGGACTTCTCAGTATTTCATGTTCTGACAACGAGGAGGTGCTCAAGAAGTTGGGAGGGAGAATGGCCAGGACAGCTGACCCAGACTATCCAAAGGGACATTCCACAGAGCTTCTTGTCCAGTGGAGAAACTGAGGGGATTTGGCTGGGAGAGGCTGATACTGCTCAGGAATGGGGTGGCCATTGTGCAGGGAGTGGTGAGCAGTTGTGTCGTTCAGCACTTGTTTTTCTTGGGCTTTAATCCTCTCTTTCTTTTTTTTAGTAGTAGTAGTAGTGGTGGTAGTAGTAGTAGTATAATCGTTTACTTTGTTGCAATTATTAATCTGTTCTGTTCTTAACCCACAAGTTATTATTTTTTTCCAATTCTCCCCATCTCACTGTGGTAGGAGGGGATGAAGTGAGCAGCTCTGTGGATCTTTGTTGCCAGCTGGGGTTAAATCAGGACAAGGGCCAAATCCTTGTGGTGTAAATCAACACCCATCTTTTAACACTGGCTGAGGAACTGGCTGGCTCAATGGTTTAAAAGGTGAGATTATTTATTTTCATGATTTTTTTTTCCTATTATTTTAACCTTCCCATGATTTTTCCATGTTTTCCATCCTACTTGAGAGCCTTGCTTGGATGAGCCCAGCCCCAGACTGTCTCTCCTTGGCTGGCTAAGTCAGACAGTTTTATTTCTGCTGCTCGTCGTCTTTTTTTAAGCTGAGTGCCAGAAAGCACTGAGGTGAGCAGGGTGAATGGGCTGGGAAGAGGGAGTGGTGAAATAGAGGAAAATTCTGGGACTTCTCTTTGAAAGAGCAGTGCTGAAGGTTAAGCTGGAGCCAGCCGGCCCCGCTGGCTGGCACTGCTGATAGACAGAACCTTTATCAAGTGTCAGCAAAGACATGTGGCATTTATCACCGCGGAAAGCCGGATGCCGCTGCACTGACAGACTTATTCAGCACACACCATCTCTGCTGCTCTGAGTTCCCTTAATGACACCATTTCTCCCTGAGACCGGGACAGCTCTTCCTCCTCCTCATCTCTGCTTCTCCCTCTGCTTCCCTTTGATACCTTTCCCTCCATACATTTTCTTTCCATTTTTTTTCTCCTTTTTTCTTTGCCCGTCTCTGCCATTCCATTAATTTTCTTTTCGTGCCTGTTTTTTCTGCTGCTTTCCAGCACTTCACCCCTTTCCTTTGCCTTTTCTTCCTTTTTTTCTCTGCCTACACAGCCCAGGAGAGCCCCACAAAACCCCACACCGTCAGGCTGGCCATGGTGTGACTGCAAAAGAACAGCTTCCAGCCTTGGCTTATCAAATATTGCAGATCACTTCAGGTCACAGGGAAGTTACCTGTCAGCTGCTGCTGGTGAGATTCCTGCTAAAAGGCTGGAATTGCTTCATCAACAGAGCTAAAACCTCTTCCAGGTACATTAGGGCTGGGAGTGGAGCGTCAGGACACAGCGAGCTGCTCGATGGGAACAAAAGAGACGTGAGGCCCTGCAATTAAGCGATTATGCAAATCTGAACAGGGATTTTGTTTTAAAGTATTTTCCATGATGTGAGTGCAGGAGACATGTGAGCCATCCCCGCAGCCAGGGAGCAGGGCTGGCCTGCCCCTGTGGAACGCACACCTGGGAATAAGGGAGCCAGTCACTGGATGTCACCATTGAGCTGCAGAAACGTGGCTTCCAGTTCATTATTCATCTGCCGGTAAAAGTACTGAGTTTTTAAGGAAAGCCGCTGTCGCTGGCAGCCCTTGGGTGAGTCAGCACCTTGCCAGGAACCGGACCTTTTGCTGGGACTCGGCACTGGTGTCTTGTCCCGGAGCAGCTGGAGTCCAAAACTCATCCTGACAGGGAACAGAGGGACCAGGGACCACTCTGAATTCTGTGAGCTGAGTCTGGAGGTGGTTGGGTGAATGTCCTGAGAACACAATGACTCCGAGCCCGGCAAAACTGTTCCCATCTCTGCAGCATTTCCACAGTGCTTGGCGTGCTGTGGGAATGTGGAGCCTCCACTGATGGAATACTCATGGAAATCATATTCTGGTGAGACCCCACCTGCAGAGCTGCATCCAGCTCTGGGATCCCCAGCACAGGAAGGACATGGAGCTGTTGGAGCAGGCCCAGAGGAGGTCACCAAGTTGGTCAGAGGGATGGAACATCTCTGTTGTGAGGAAAGGCTGGGAGAGTTGGGAATGTTCAGCCTGGAGAATAGAAGGCTCCAGGGTGACCTAATTGTGACCTTCCAGTTCTTGAACAGGCTACAAGAAAGATGGTGAGAGACTCTTTACAAGGGCCTGGAGTGACAGGACAAGGGGGAGTGGCTTCAAACTGACAGAAAGGAGGTTTAGATTGGAGATTAAGAGAAAATTGTTCCCTGTGAGGGTGGGGAGGCCCTGGCACAGAGTGCCCAGAGAAGCTGTGGCTGCCCCTGGATCCCTGGGAGTGTCAGAGACCAGGTTGGACGGGGTTTGGAGCAACCTGGGATGGTTGCAGGTGTTCCTACCCACCGCAGGAGGGTTGGATCTGGATGATTTTTAAGGTCCTTTGCAATTCAAACTCTTCTAGGATTCTATTATATCAGTATTGCACAAAATCCCTTGAGTGTCACAGAAGGGCTGGGGCCAGAATTGCCCAATTGGACATTCAGAAACCCCCAGCACCAGAAGGATTTGCTGACCTAATGCATAACTACTGTCCTGAGAATGAGAGCTCCAAACAGAAGGAAAACAGAATAATTTTCACTTAACTGGAAATGTTCAGTTGCTTCGAGTCTCTTAGGCTGTTATGTAGGAAATTATCTCTGATGATCCAATTAGTAGAATGGAATAGGGATCTGCATGGGACCGAGAATGTACTCAGAGCATATTGTGTATATCTATAAAAAAAAAAAAAAAAAAAAAAAAAAAAAAAAAAAAAAAAGAGGTGGGGGGAGGTGAAAAAAAATCCAAAGAAAAGAGAGATCCTTTCTTAGATTCTCTCCCAAGAAATCATAGAATCCCCTGAGTTGGAGGGGACCCAAAAGGATCACTGAGTCCAGCTCCTGGCCCTGCACAGGTCACCCCAACAATCCCACCATGAAAGACCATCCAAGGATTGATTTGATCATTCCCAAAAAAACCCCAAAACCAGCAAGACTTCATTGCTGAACCAACTTGGCAAGTGTTTGGTGAGCCTCAGGATAAATTACTCACTTGTTACACACAAATCCGGACACACCCTTGGGTCAAACATTCTGGACGTGAAATTGCAGTGGGACTGCATAAATACCTGTGATTTTTGTGGGCTTTTGGTCCTTCTGTGTGAGCACGAGGTTGTGCTGCTTGGAGGAAATCCATTCTGGTGGAGGAGAAGGCAGTGAGAGGAGGGGCTGAGCAGAGCAGGGTGCAGGAGAGCAGAGAACTCCTAGCTAAGGGGAGGGAGGAGGAAGAGAAGGGACAGGGAGCGCTAATTTAGCACAAAATCAAGACGTTGAGAACCCGATTAAGTGAGGTACCAAGAGAGTTGGAGGAATAGAAAATCTTTAATTGCCTGTACACCAACGTGAAGATTCTGGGTAGGAAAGGAGGAATAGGAATTCCTCACATATGAGCAGAAATTCGACCTACTTTGGTGCTGCTGAAGCCTGATGGGAAGATTTGCATGAGTGGAATGTTCAAAGCACTGGTTAGGATGTCTCTAGCAAGCAAAACCAGGCAAATAAAAGTGGGAGGACAATATTCTTATGTCAAAAATGGCATTTCATGTTTCTGAGTCTATGAGAACTCAGAAGCAAGTGATCTGAATTAATATTCTCATAAATAAAAACCAAATCAGGTCCTTTCTGCTACCCACTGCAGACCAGAGAGAAACTTGATTTCTTGTCTGACTCTTTATACACCTCTCTATTTTAGGTAGAAAGGAAAAGACTTTCATCTGCATGGCCCATGAAGGAGATCTCACGTTGCTAGAACTAAAATACACTGGATATGTTTCTCAAAAATGTTGGTTAAAAGTGTTTTATCCAACAGAAGGATAGTGCTAGACCTCATCATCTTGACAAATAAAGAGAATTCAGTTCCAGAATTAAAAGCCAGAGAGCTGTTTGGATGCCAGTGGCACAGACTCTTGCCACATGCAAAAGGAGTGACCTCCAAACCACGCAGATACACTGATATCCAGAGCTGATTTCACAAACATGAAAGTTATTATGAACCCAGGCATTTGGGTAAAAGGATTTAAAGGGGGGAAAAAAAGTAAATAGCTGAGAACTCTGGCAGTATTTTCTATGCTTCAAAAATACCATTAGCACCAACGAGGGAAAAAGAATTTTTAAAGGCAAATCAAACAAAAGACATATTTGAAGAAGGGCTGGCCTGATCTTTAGAGGACAACTGAGAATGTAAAATGTGACCTAGAAAACAAGTGCAGGTACCAGATTCAAGCCTCTGTGTCCAGGTTTGCCCAAGGTGTGAGTGAAGGAAGTGCAGCTCCCCCTCAGAGAGCAGCAGTTCTGCAGAGCTTGTGAGAGCCCAGTTTCGATGTCTTCAGCCCAGAGACTGCAGCGTGTCTGTGGATGAGCCCTCGGTCATTTAGCTGCTCACTGACATTGAAATTCAACTTTGCCTGCCCTGCCAGCCCAAGAGCAATGCACCATCTGGTGCCCACATCCGCTCTGCTGAAGGGACACCAATAATTCATAGCTTGGCTCGTGCCAGAGCAGGAATGGACTTTGGAATGGATGGGGAGGGAAAGGCCAGCAAACACAAACGTGTCCTGAGACACAGAAGGAATTTGTAAGAAGTGGAAACAGGCTTTAGACAAAAACCCTTTTTGTTCTCAGAAGTGACCTTTCTGCAGCTTCTGATTTCCTCCAGCCTGGATCCTCACTGGCACCATTTCAGTGGGGACTTAAGAGCCTGAACACATCCAATGTCTGGGCCCAAATCTCTCCTTGTCTCTTCTTTCCCATAGGATTGGCAAGGGTTCAGTGGAGACTGTACAGTTAAGACTAGAAATAGCATATAATGGTATTTTTCTGCCTGTGCTTTAAAACACCCTAGGCTTTAATTAGGATAGCAGCTGTGCTAGAAATGTTAGCTAGACATCGTGATTGGGAAAATTGGAGGGGGACTTTTGTCTCTTACAATCCCTATCTTTTTGTCTTTTTATCTTTTTGTCTTTTTTTTTTTTTTTTTTTGAATGGGTTGATGTGAAATACAGTTCTCAGTGTTCTTGTGTACAGTAACATGTCTTTAAAAAGAATCTGCCATCCATCTTCTCTGTGCCAGGTTGATGGATTGGGAACCTCTGAGCAATATCTCTTGACTGAATGAGCCATCTTTGCACCTCCATGGGGAAAAGAGACATCACTGGGTGAAGCACAATGGATTGATCCTTCTTTTTTTTTTTTGGCAGCAGCAGAACTGAGATGTTTTCCAGAATTTTCAGATATTGCATAATTAAAGAATGTGGATGATAGTGAAGAAATGGACAATTAAAAGAAATAAAAATCATGACTATATCCTCTGCTAAAACACATCTCTAGATATCCAGGATAATCTTGTTATGAGCAAGGCAGACCTCTTTGCCTTCAATGAGCATCCCTTTAGTGTCAGAGCTGTCCCATTCCAAGCTGTGGGTGAGGAAGGGCGTCACTGGGTTCTGCTGAAGCTCATGAAATGAAAACCCCTCTCCCAAGCACCATTTAAGTGTTCTGCCTGAGTTGTGCAACCAGAATTTTCACAGTGGTAACTTGGCCTGAGCCCAGATTTGAATGTGGATTATTCAGCTCTGCTGCTCCTATCTGCAGGTCCATGCTCCAGCAGTCACAAGAGCTATTTAAAATAAGGACACAGATGCCTAAAACTCTCTTTCAAACTCCAAGATGCAGAACTGTGAGCCTGTGTTTGCAAAACTGGTTCCTGCTTAGGACAGGGGGCGATTTACAACACTGAAGTTTAGACAATTTGTTCAGAAAAAGAGGGGTTTGTGCAAGAGGAGCTTCACATCTGCTCTGGAAAGGTCTCCTGGGAAAGGTTTTGTTGTTTTTTTTCACTGACCACGTGTGAAGGCTGAGCAACCAAGTAAACCACTCCAGGTTAGAGAGAGAAAGGAAGGAGTATGGATGTCCTTCCTGCTTCTTAAAACCTCACTCATTGACTGAAAAGGGTCCAAAGGGCACTGCACTATCAAAGTACCTCTCACCCCATGGACCAGAACATCCATCAGATCCCAGCTCACCAGCACAGTCCCCCAGTGGCTCCCTGAGCCCCAGGCAGCTCCTGTCACCGTGTCCCTGTGCAGCTGCACAGCCCTGGCACTGTCAGGGACCCCTTTGGTCAGGACCCTTTCCAGAGCAGTATCTGACCCACCTGGAATGGCAGTTTTGTCTGGGGCATCCCAAGATCCCAAGAGTTAAATCTCTCTGCTGTTTTCCCTTGGTGGGAATGAGAGAAGAAAACAACATTAAAAAAAAAATAAAAAATTAGAGCTAGGGAGGGGGAGGGAAAAAAAAGGAAAAACAAGCCTAAAACAAAACTCTGGAAAGAAAGAAACAAATATGGTTTAATAACTGGGACGCAATCTACAGTTTGTGAAATTAAAGCCCTGCTTTCTGCTGGCTGGCTGCCAAAGTGAGGCACAAACAAATCCAGGGAAAAGCAGGTTAATGAGAGACATCCTGAACAAAAAATAGCAAAAAAAGGGAAAGCAACAAACTCACAGAGCTCCTACTGATGAGATAAATAAGATTTGGACTGACATTATCTGTTCCGCTTGCTGTGCATATTTTATTTGCTGCAGCCATTCTTTAAGTCTTCTAGACACAGTTTTCAGCTTCATCCTCTCAGCAGCCATCACTGCATCCATCTTATCCATCCTTCAACTTGTCCAGCCCTGATTGCAGCGGGATTTGGTTCCATCCTGAGCCTGTTGCTAGGACAGAGGTGGCTGCACTGGGAAGGCATTTGCTGCACGCTGCATCTGTCAGGAGGCTGCAGAGCCAGAAGAATTCTTGATATGATAGGCCAGGTGTCAAAAGCAATAAATAAAAATAATAGTGAGAATCCCTGACGAGAAAGGAGCTCAGCTTTTCAGAAGCATCAGCCTGTCTTTCAAAAAGGTATTTTAAACTTATTTTGATTGTTTGCTGATCTCCATCTGATGTTCCAGCTCAGTTCTTCTGCGATTATTTCTCCCCCTGGTGCCGGCTTGTTTGAACTTGTTTGAACTAATGGGATGGTTTAAGGGACCGAATCACAAAATCTGTAATTCCCACCAGGTTTTCTGAAACTGCAGGTTTGAGTCCCATGGCCTGACTTAGAACTTAAATGCAGGTTACACCGAGGTTACAGCTAAGCTGCTGCAAAAATCCTTCTCCTCTGGAGCTGTTGACTTCCAAAAGGATGGAGAAAGAAACAAAAATCCAAACAAGTTCTTCTACCTCATGCACACACCCGTATGCCTGAGTGAAAAGAGCAGTCAGAGGCCTTTGGTAATGAGACAAAGCCAATTAGGAAGAAACACAGAAGCTGATATAAAAGTATTTAACAATGTTTTTCCTCCCCTTTTGGGAGACTGCAAGAACCATCTTCCTCACAAAACCACACTGGACAGTTTTTTTTTTCTCTTTCCCAGTTCTACAGGAATCTGTCTGCAGAAAGAACTATGACCCCACCCAGAATAAAATTCCAAAGTCTCTTAAAATCTACTCTGACTTCACAGGCAGAACCTCAGTATTTTGGTTTCCACATTCACAAGTCCCATCCACTGTTTCCTGATGAATTGCACCTACCAGCTTTTCCCATATGTCCACTGGGCTGGTGGCCAAAGGCATGGAATAAAATGTACATTCAGCAGGGTTTGAGCTCATGGTTTGAGCAGGAGTCTTCCCAGAAAACAACCTGTAGCTTTTCTCCTTCAGCTGCACATGGTCAGCAGTATTTATCTGTTGGTCAAGTTTCATTCCAGAAGCACAAACATCCTAGATTTGGGCTTGAATATGGACACAGTTTCAGCAACACACTCATTTATTCTGCTTAAAAGCTACTAAGGGCCTGATAAATTAAAGTCTTGCCCAGAATTTTCACAGAGAAGGGACTTTTCTCCATGATTCAGGACTGGATTTCCGTCCCCTTTCCCAGCCTTGGACAATCAAGGCTGTCAGAGGCATCCAGTTTCTGTTCATATACATTCTGATCTCCTTTTTTATATATTCAACACACAGAAAAAATCCAAAAGGACATTTTATCCCACCCATTTTAATAACTATTTAGTCAGGGATGACTGAATTTGGGTTGGTAGGTTAGACAGAATGCCTGACCTTTTGGCTGCTAAATTTAGGGGAGGTCTTATTTTCTTAGACAAATCCCTTTGAGCACTCTTTGTATTACAGAAAACCCAGCTCCAGCTCTCAACCCAACAGAACAGTGAAACATCCCAGCCTTACACAATCAGAAGATCCAGTTCTACCAACTAATTCATTTCATAACCCTCTCCTTGGACATAACCCCACAGAGCTTGTTCATAAAAATCCCATCCTAAAAATCCCATATGAAAAATAAATAGAAGCATATCTTTTTTCTCTTTCCTTTTTTTCCAGTCACACGCATTGAGGGTGAAAGGTTTCTCCAAACAATGTAATTCCATGTTAGTTCAAACAGACACACTGGGAAATATGCCACGGAAAAGCTGCAGGGGGTTTTGGACATCCTCCTGCTGACAGGACAGATAGATGGTCACTGATGTGCTATTCATTAGCAGAAAGAAGAGTTGCGGATTGAAAAATCCTTGGGACCACCATCTCTTTTTCTTTGATGTCTCTCAGGCCTCAGTCTGGGCTTGGAGCCCTGTGCAGCTTTCACCACACCAAGAACATCAGCATCCTTTAGGACGTTGCCAAAGCCTAAGTGATGTGTGGAGACAAATGCCTTTGGTAAGTACGAGACGTCTACAAGACAGTCCGCGCCCTCGCCGTTACAGTGTGCAATCCCACTGGGAAAGCCAAGAAGTGCAAGGGCAAAGAATAAACAAACAAGCAAAATCAGGAAAAGGAGAAAAATTGGACACCAAGTGTGGGAGATCTTCCCCAGTCTGAGGAATTCATTGCGAGTCTTCACATGTGCCATTGCAGGGAGAGTGCCGAGGGGAGATGGAGGAAATGTGATGTGAAGGGAGGCAAACACAGTGGTGGGTGGTAAGAAACTACCTGAGCACAGGATAAAAAATAAAATCATTAAAAGGATGACATCCCATTATTTAATCTGGGGGGGAAAGGATGTCTTTTACAGGAGGAAAAAAATTTATATGCTGAGGTCTGGACTCTGATGTTTCCTATTCTGTGCACTTTGGTTCCCTTGAACCACAAGACACAAAGATGCAGTGATTAGCTGAGAACTCCAGTACGTGGATTTGTACATAATTCATATTTTGACTTCCCTAAGTTTGCATAATAAATAGTTTAAACACTGCAGAAAATGTCTGAGAGAGGAAATTAGGATTCTGAATGAAAAAGTTAATTATACCTCGAAGGATATTTTTTTCAGATATATACGGGCTAGAAAAAAAAAGCCTAGAAGTGGATAATTTAGGAGATGGAAATGCAGAAAATTATGGGAGTGGTAGCAACAGGAGAGTTATCGCCTTAAATAGGATAATTAGACTAATTTAATTTTTTAAACTGTGGCATTGCTTTATAGACAAACAATTCAATAAATAGCAGCCTTAACACTGCTGCTGCAGCTCCTGATGCTTCTCAGGGCTGTGGAGAATTTGGCTTTTCATTTTCAGCAGTTCTCTGCAGTAGGAATACTGAATTATCATAATGGGTTGCTTCCTATAGTAAGTCATAAAGGGCAGGGACAGGAAATTATGGAGGAGTGGAAAGGAATATTGACATCATTAAATCAATCACTGCTGATTGGATCCAGGGACTGATGAAGCAGTGATTGGATCTGAAGCTGGAAGACACTGGGGACCAGCTCTTTAAAGATATTTAAGGACTTAACTTTTGCTGATTAAAATAGGAGTTAGTCACCTAAATAGGGGTTAGATGGCTGACATCATGAGGAACCTGAAATATCTTAGGCCTGAATATCGATCCTGAAGGAAAGCAGGCTCCTTCTAGTTCTCAGCAGTGATTACACCAAATTGTGTTTTAGGATATGCATGACAGTACACCTACACCCCTTGTGAGGGAGAGGAGGAAAAAGAGAACAAATGAAGAAAATATCAGACAAATGAACTAAAGCAGGCATTAGCTCAGGAGAAGGAGATAAGAGTTCTTGTCCCACAAGGCTCTTTCCTTCCTTTTCTAGTCCATGCAGTGGAAATCCTCTGAACACCCCTTTCCTTTCAGCCCCTGACAGGCCGAGCTGGGACGGCAGGGCTGGGAGTCTCTGATGTCTGATAACCACCTCAATGCACGTCTGAGGTGCCTTCAACTGGGGCTGCCTCAGCTGCCACCGCACACCGCTCTGCGGGAAGATAACCTCCCGCATCCTCCTGTTCCTCTCCCCTCCGTAAGTCACACCTGGGGCACGCTGAGGAGACGAGGGGCAGGGATGCAGCAGAGCAAGCTGCCTTCAGTTACACAGCCATGAACGGACACCTGTCAGGCCTCCCGCACAGCATCTGATCGCCAATTAAAGGGATGATCTATGGCTGAAGGAGAGGCTGCCCTTCCTGTCTCGCAGGCTGTTTGGGGAAGACACCAATTCACAGGCAGCCATGAGAACCTGGGTTCTCTTGGCAAACACAGCTTTGGCTGCAAACTTCACTCATCAGCTCATTAGTACCAAGTGTGGGGTAAGGAAGCTTCGAAATGTTTTACTGGAGTGTCATCTGCCTTCCAGGCAAAAGAGGCGTGGATCAGCGTGTGCCAATGGGATGGGGAAAGGCCTTTCTGCCAGCTCCGGGAGAGGAGGCTCAAAGTGGCCCTGGGTTTTGTGTGCAGAGGATCAAAGGGTGTTCCCTGTGCTCCCAAACCTGCAGTGTGAGGGGAACAAACCCCCCTGAGTCCAGCAGGGTCTGTCTGTGGGACTTAGAATTCTCCTCTTTTATTTTTACTATTGTTTTCCTGTGCATATTAAACTTCTTGCTATTACCCCACAATTAAGAGACTCCAGAATGTGTAGCCAGAGGACTGTGAACTCTTTTTGCAAAGTTTTTTTGGTTTTTTTTTTTAACCTGACATGATTTATGTAACTCTTAAGAAACTTAACATAAAGGAATGGCAACCTACAGCACATACAGCAACAGATCCAGCTGGATGAAAACATGGAAGAGTTGAGTTATGCACCTGCCAGACTTGAAGAAACTAATTATGCAAGTCCTAATTTCTATGGCATATCAAATTAAAATTGGTTCCTGGATGTCTGATAGGGAATAATGGTTGGTGGGAATTGTATGAGGACCAGAGAAGGACAAACATAGTTCCTACATTTGGAAAGGGGAGAGGTGGCCCCAGGGAACTATAGACCAATCATTTTAACCCAGGAAAATAATAGATTAAATTATTAATTAATTTATAAGCTCCTGGAGGATAATAAAAATAAAAGGTGCAGTCAACATGGACTTGCAAAGAACAATTTCTGTCATATCAATCTAATTTTCTTCTTTATTACAGCCACCTGCCATAGTGGTTTAGGAGGATGCAGCAGTTGTGATGTATCTTGATTTTAATATCATCCTACTGCATTTTCTTAGAAGCAAACAAGGAAAATATGATCTAGAGGAAGTCAGGATGGGTCCTCAATAGGCTGAGGAGTCACACATGAATAGTTCTCCTCCAAACTGGAAGGACATTAGGATTGGAGTCCCACACTGCTTCAATATTTTCATTATCCATGTGGATGATGTACTGAGGGGCACATCTATAAAATTTGTAAGTGACACTTTGCTGGAAGGGACTGCGAGCAGTTTGGGAGACAGAATTGGAATTTAAAATGATTCTGATCCATCAGAGGAGCAGCAGGAAATCAACAGGACGAAATTCAATAGGACAATGGTGCAAATGACTCCTCAGGAAGGAGAAACCATGGCTGTGTCCATGAAAGGGAGAAGAACTGCCCTGATGGGAGCACTGTGGAAAAGGCTCTGGGGTTATGGTACTTCCCAGGATGAATATGGATTTACAGCAAGGAGAGGAAAGTCTCCTCTGGAAGGCAGCAACGGCAGGCAGGTCGTACATCCTGCTGAGCTGGGGCTGGGGAGGCTCCAGCTGGAGAGGGAGGGCCTGGGGCACACTTTGCCTGATGTGCACAAACTGCGGAGATTCCAACAGACACCAGCAAGAAGGGGAGAAGTTCCAGGAAACAGGACCTGTGAGGAAAAGTTGAAGTGGTTAAACCTTAATATGAAAAGGCTGAAAGAGGCCACAGTGCAGTTTGGTGATGTGCTGCAGGACATCTCAGTGAGTTCTCAGGGTGTAAGACAATAAATCCGAGGTTTCATTTCCAACAGGAAGGAGAACTGTGTTAAAGTAAGAAATTTTAGCTCTTTAATCAACTAGAAAGGACAGCCATGAATTATCCTTTCCTGGGTGCTTTAAAGAATACTTTAATAAGCTTTCTGTTGATGGACACCTAGATCAGGGCTGTTACATTTCTTTAAGCTGAGGAGTGACTTCCACTTCAATTGGGATCACAATCTCTGTCTTTGGAAGTGATCAGAAAGCCATCCTGGAGATAAAGCTCTCTGCCAGAAGCTTTGTCAAAATCGATGCAGCTCCATACAATACTGAAATAGATTTAAGGAAAAAATAAATTGTGCTCAGAGGTAAGTACATACATTAAAACCCAATGTATGCTAATCCATTCCTATCAATCCAATGATAAAATAATAACATCCCAAAATAAAGTTTTGCTTCTCCTATTTCAATTTTGAAAAAGAGTTCAGTGTCTGAAATATTTTGTGACTCTTTTTTTTTTTCCCCCCTTCAATTATATAATTTGGGATAATAAGAAGTAATACTTCTCACAAACCTTTCCTCACTTAAACCATAGTAGCTACAATATTCTTCCTACTCACAGCAGACTTCTTCATAAATAAAGTCTGTGGGAGTCTGGTACTTCAGACATGAATATCCTGTCTTTCCCCATGCTCCTCACAGTGGTAATCCCTGCCATGGTTATTATTTATTCAAAAGGTAATGAATAATAATAAATAATGTAGATGATTACTGAGGTGTGATTAATGAATAATGATAAATAATGGGGGGGGAGTATTGTTGCTTGTCAGATAATATCTATTTATTACAAATCATGAAGTAGGGCAGGAAAGTCTCATGCAGTGATGAAATAGCCACATTCTGTCACCATTTTCAGAAGGGTTGAAGGCTCTCAGAGTCAAATTTTCTCCAAAATGCTCCATTTTCTATGCATTGATTCCCCTTAACAGTCTGAAACAGTCTTAAAACTGCTAGAGGCAGAGAAATGTCACAAATTTACCCCTTCTTTGGGTGCTTAAATAAGAAAGGAACTCTTCTGAAAATCAAATCAACATTTCAGGTGCTGAGGTCTTGGGAATTTGATTATGAGGGTTTAGTTGGAGTGTATTGTTTTCCTTAAGATTGGCCTCACATGGCCAATTACACACATCCCACAATCCACTGTAGTGATAGAAAGATCACGAGCTGAAAGAAAGAAGAAGGAAAAATGAGGAACCGAAACCTGCTTTTGATTCTCATCTTAGCGGTAATGAGAAAAATTGTGGCTAATTATAAGGGTTAATTGGCATTTGCACAGGTGCAGATGTGACATGTAAGCACACACTGTTTGCTACAGATGTTGAAACCTAATGTTAATTTCCTAAGGAATTATTTTGATTTAACAAAACACAGGCACCTGAACTGGATGTAAACTGGCTCAGTGGCTTAGAACATCCAGGAATCCGCCCGGTGCATCCAGGTCTTGCACTAAAACCTGAAACCACATTCCTGGGGAAGAGACTGAGTTGGTTTCTCTCTTACAGGTGAAAATCTGGCAGAATAGTGAGCAAACTGGAACTGCACTGGCACAGGTTCCAGAGAAGCTGTGGCTGCCCCATGCCTGGGAGTGTTCCAGGCCGGGCTCGATGAGGTTTGCAGCAACCTGGAATAGTGGAAGGTGTCCCTGCCCATGGCAGGGGGTGGACTGAGATCTTTCAAAGTCTTTTCCACCTCAAACCATTCAGTGATTCTGACACTATTGGGTTTTATCAAGCTTGATCCCTGGCCTCAGCAGAGGTGCACTTTCAGCTGGCTGCTGCCAAGGCTGCAGGAGCGTGGTCAGGCTGTCTCGGCAGCAGCAGATGTTTGTGTCTGACAGTGTGTCAGGCAGTAATGACAGAGCATTGATAACTTCACTGAGGTGCAGCAGAGAACGGAGCATGTTGGTGTGCAAGGCTCCTTCATTCTGTTCCAGGGAGGAGCTGGGCAGCACCACTGGGTTCTGATAAACACCTGATGGTGATTTGCTGACTTCCAGATTGTACTGAAGGGAACATCGAACAGCTGGATCAGCATCCACTGCTCCTCTCTTAAGGGGTGCAGCAGAAACCTTTGGTGTGTAAACAGCCTGGCAAGAAATCAGCGAGGGAATGGGTTGGGAAGAGGAGGAAAATTACTTCAGATGATACCAGCAAACCCTGCCAAGATCAGTTTTCCTCCTTTGGGATTATTTGATGCATCACCCTGCAAACTGAAGTAGAAAAGACACAAGAAAAAAACATGGAAAGGAGAGGCTGGAGGGTACCAGGCTCTTCTGGTGTTCTACCAATGATTTGGTGATTAATAACAGGAAACTCACTGAGCTTCTTGAGGGATTTGCCACCTCTCAGACTTTGTGCCATTAATCCATTTGATAGCCTTTAGGACACTGTTTCTCTTTTCAAATGGAGAATTACTTTTTTTTTTTTTTTTTTTAACAAAACAAAAATGTGAAAGTTCTGTCACAATTTTAATGTACAGCTGCATAGAAATAAGGCCAAACCTCTGAGCCTCATTAACTTGTTTCCTCCCCATTTTGCTTGTTGATAGCACATGGAAGTGCACTTTCATTTCTCAGTTCAATTGCTTTTTGCCGTAAGTTCGTGCATCACGTGCAGGTGTTGTGCAGGCCACAGGACGAGAAATAGTTCTTCAGAGATTGTACCATGTGAGAGCAAATGTGGTAAACAGAAGTGGGAAAGTTCCTGAATGACCTCTAGTCAACCCTTTTGCTTTCCAGTAGGGTCAGGAAGATCAATGCTTTTGAAGACATGAACTTGTCTGGTCTGTTTTTAAAAGCCTCCAGTGATGGTGATTTCACATTCTCCCCAGGCACAACAGAAAGAGCTCTGAGAGTTCAGCTACCTTGAAAATTGAGGCTGAGCAAGGCAAAGTTTTCCTTCCATCCATGAAGACCTTGGAAAAGCAGAAAAGCAAGCAGGAAAAGCCCAGAGAGAGCTGTTAATGACCCCTCTGGGAAGGCAGCAGTGGCAGCCACCTCAGCCTCAGCACAGTCTGTGGAGATGAATTGCAGGTGCTTCCACCCCATGAGTCTGTGAAGTTTCCTTTCACTTTAATATTTATGGGAAGCCACTCTAACATATCAAAGGTGTGCTCATCTTTACTCCATTACTCATGAGAGAGATAACTCAATATGTCAAAGATGCCCTGATCAAGGGGCAATTTCTCTTCTCCCCATGCCAAATGCAGACCAGGTGTAAATGGATGCATCTCCATGAAAATTGTCTCTTTTCATGCTGGCACTGAGCAGAGCCCTCTTGCTCGGTGTACTGGAACATTTCCCAGACACCAATGTCAGCTCCTCAGTTCAATCCAACGCGCAGCACAGGGCCCTTTTCTTTAAGCAGCCCTACAGAAAGAACAGACTGGAATTGTGCTTTCATGCCTTAGTACTTTGTTTAAGAGCATGAAATTGTCTCTTGGTGAGAGAGATGGAGGCTTTCAAGCTGGCAAAGGGGAGACACATTTCTGAGCAGCCTAACCCAGAGGGATGTAATAGCTGCTGAGGCTGGGATTCATCTCCCTTCCCTTCAGAACGGGAGCAGTGAGAGGGCTGGGATAATCACCCCAATCTCTCTTCAGGCTGGGGCTGTGGGTGCCTCCCGAGAGGATTTGGCTGTGCCAGATAAGAGCACGTTCTGGAGAGGGAAATGAGGCCTCTTCCTCTTGCTGCTGGCTGCAGAGGCAGCCTGGTGCGACCACATCAGCCTCAGATGTTGAACACCTGGATGTTTAAACTGAGGAAATGAGTCTCCCTCTGCCTGGTGTACAGAATCCCAAGGGTTTAAATTCCTGTGCATTAAGAACAGTTTATGAAATTCTGCTTCAACCTTGTGTAAAATTCAAGGTCAGAGAAACAAAAAAAGGGGGAAAATATCCTTGTGCAGCCATTTTTATTTCAACATTTTCTAAAAATGGGGAAATTCTGGGGTGCTCCCAGCCCCAAAAGTTGCTTGGGAAATCCCAGGGAAATTCCATGCACAAACCAGGCTTAGGGAAGGTACCCAGAAAAAAAGAAAAATCTTTGGAAATAAAATTGCATAGGGCACAAAAAATGAACAATGACGCTTCAAAAAGTCTTTTTTTTTTTTTTTTTTACTTCCTTTTTTGAATCTCAGACATCTCAGAATTCCTCTGGCTTCATCATTATCTGTCATGCTTAGGGAGGCTTAGTATGAGTTTTCATTGACTTTTGGGGTTTGTTTTGTTGTTGTTCTTGTTGTTTTGGGGGGTTTTGTGGTGGTTTTTTGGGGGTTTTTTTGCTCCCCGACTCAATACGCTCCCCTCTTTCTGTACTCCTGCATCTCCAAGTAAATCCAAGAGAGCTTTATTATTTATAGAGCAGCATAAATATCTCTGGTGTTTTATATACCGGTACAAATGCATTATCTGCCCTCAAAGTGTTGTCTGTTTCCAGTAGCAAAGCCTGTAGTCCAAGTGGAGGAATGGGAACATCACCCTGGCATTGGGCTGGTGGGGCCACCACTATCAGCAGTCCTGTGGGAGAGGGTGATTGGCTCGTGGTGTCCCTGCCCATGGCAGGGCTTTGCAATGAGATTGGCTTTAAGGTCCCTTCCAGCCCAAACCAATCTGGGATTCTGTGATCCCCTCTAAAGGGACATTCCATAGCCCTCAACGTGAAAAGCAAACAAAGCTAAGGACCAGTGGCCATTTTATCATAGAATCATAAAATCCTAGAATGGTTTGAGTTGGAAGAGATCTTAAAGCTTGTCTCGTTCCACCCCCTGCCATGGGCAGGGACACCTCCACTGCCCCAGGTTGTTCCAAGCCCCTCCAGCCTGGCCTGGGGCACTTCCAGGGATCCAGGGGCAGCCTGTGGGCAACATTTTATTTATGTTTCATGAAGGGTTACTTCAGACAAGCTCAGTTTTGTCCTGGGGGCTGAGTGGCAGTTGTCACCCGCATTATTTAATCAGGAGAAACAGAGTCCATCCTCCCCCCTGCAATGTGAACCCAAGTTCAGTGGCAGCTTGAATGTTCTATGAGGACAAGATGAGACTGGAACACTCCAGCAGAGCTCATTTGGATGCCACCTGGGTCTGTGCAATTCTAATGCAGCGCTGTCAGTAGGAATGTTCTCCCTCTTCTCTGAAAGGAACATTCTGAGTGTTGCCTGTGTGGAAGGTAAAGAGGCCCAGACAATCGATGGTGTTCAAGTGCACAGCTTTGAATGGGGTGAGGAAATGTAAAGTCATTGAGGAATAAAAAAAATGTTCCTGGGTACTGATGAAGTACATCCTGTGCTGTGTAGTCTTGGAGCAAGCACGATCTATTTTGGCTAAAATGACTATGAGGTGTTTTCACAATGCAGGAAGGGAAAAAGCTGGAATTGCTGCTTTTAAATCAGAAAGTGAAAGAAAGGAAAATGATGTACACAAGTGAGGCAGATACCATCTCAAACAGATCTTTGTTGGCTCTGGTTGTTAGAATAAGCACTACAACATCTGTGGGCACAAAATGCATTGGGCTGCACGCGTCCACGGCCCTGCACGCACCAGCACACGCACGCGCTCTCCCTGCATCCTACATGAGTACGGTTGTACTCAGCTTTCCAGCTCCAAAGCTGCTAGGAGGCTCTCCTGACTACACACAGACAAGCTACACACAGGCACAAACTGTGCATTCTGCTCAGTGGGGCAACAGTTTGCCAGTTCAATCATTATCACATCAGTACTGTGGTTGCCGGGATGTATTTCACCAACCTACGTGAGCAGGTGTGAGGGAAAATGGAGCCACCCCAAAACCAGACCCAGTAAGATCTGCCTGGGTAATACAGGGATATTCTCAGAGCTCTTGTACGTGCATCCATCACACCAAAACTCACATGGATACATATCCTAAATTTCCATTCCCTCCTTCACTCAGGAACATACCTCCCTCTAAACTTAGGAAACTCTACCCAGACCTCAGCTGCCATCTATTTACTCCCACACACTCCCTTCCATAGACAAAAGTTTAAAAAAAAAATTCCCATCACCGCATTCCCTCTTACCCTGCAGTCAGAAATAAGTCCCAGGAAGCTGCCAGAGGTTTAGAAGCTAAGCCAGCCATGTGCAGCTCTGGTGCTGCTGACATTACCAGACGGCATTAATTTAATTCCACTCAGTTATGCTTTTAAATTTGATTTGAAAAATGTGTCATAAAATACCATTAAGTACAGTGCAGCATTTTGAAGCAGGCTGTGATGTTCCCTGCACTGACAAAGTCAAGGGGAAGGGAATGTAATTTTCATAGCTAAGTACTAGGGGGCATGTTGGGAGAGATTCCTTTAGAGAGTGGGTTGAGTGAACCAAGAATCTGGAATAAACATTATATTCACTAAATAATTTCATGGTGTAGCTGATCCAGAGACCTTTGATTTCATGCTTTAAGGCCAGGGGTTGGTGGAGAAAGAAAAAGGTACATACAAAGGCATCCAGAAAGGAGGAAAGGAAAGGAGGAGACTGTGAAGCAGATTTCATAAAATCATGGAGTGGTTTGGGGTGGAAGGGACCTTAAAGATCACCCAGTTCTATGTCCTGCCATGGGCAGGGACACCTCCCACTGTCCCAGGCTGCTCCAGTCCCCTTCCAACCTGGCTTCGGACACTGCCAGGGATCCAGGGGCAGCCACAACTTCTCTGGGCACCCTGTGCCAGGGCCTGCCCACCCTCACAGGGACGGGTTTCTTCCCAATATCCAATCGAAATTTACCCTCTTTCAGTTTAATGCCATTCCTTCCTGTCCTATCACTACATGTCCATGTAGACAGAAAAATCAACACCTTTTGAAGGCAGGGTGAGTTTTAACTGGTGCCCATTTTGACTCCAGGACACACCCCCCTCTCTGGGAAGGTACAGCAGGCATTAGAGTCCAGTCTCATTTTTGGTTTTCCAAAACACAACTTTTCCTCCAATTTCCATAGGCAGCCCATTTGTTCAGCCCTGTGCTAGACATCCTCAGAAGTACCTGCACACAGAGCTGGCTTGTCATCTGTAATAGCTGGCACACAACACCTACAAACCCATACCTGGAAACAAAGGAGCAGATGGCCTCTTGAAAAGGACTGTGTTGGAAACATTTTCTCCTATCCAAAACCTCAGATCCACTTTTTCTCTGTCCACGATCTGATTTTTATTCTGAGAAGGCAAAATTGTTACTGCCTGATTTGTAAGAAAAAACTATTTGAGTGAACAATTTTTTTTTTCAGTTAATTGTCATAATTTTGCGTTTCAATATGATTGTGAAATTGTCATAACTTCACACATAAAGAAACACTGATGGGGGAGTTATGCATTCCTCATGCCCAATATGTCAGAATTTCCTCCTGATGGTTTTCCCCTTGAGCGATGGGGCTGATGGCTGTGGCACCCTACAAGGAGCTGGGTTAGGGGGCTGCAGTGCTCTGTGTAGGTCCTTGACTTTCCCCCACCTCCTGCTGTGATCCTGTGTGTTTGTGGGGATCTTTTGTCACAGAACCAAACACTGACCAACACCCAAAAACCCAAAAACATGTGATAATGAGTGTATCTGGGCAGCTTTGCTCCGAGCTCTTAAGTCAGCCTTAGAAAGATGGAATGCATTGCCTTCACCCTTTTAATTTAAACCTAAAGTGTGCCTCCTGCAAAATACCCAGTGAGGGGCTCAGAAGTCTCATTTTCTGAAGTGCTGCCCTTTCATCACTCTCCCTTCTCATCTTCTCCACTTCTCTCTCCCTCCTCTCTCCATTATAATTTTCCCTTTGACCCTCTGATTCTCCAAGCAGAGAATGGGATGGCTGCCTGTCCTTGGCCCTTCCCAGGGACAGAGCTGGGAATACTGAGGGACCCTGGAGAGCACCCAAGTGCTCCTTGACAGCTTTGAAGCACCTGGAGCACACCTTAGGAATGCTGAGCCATCCACAGCTGCACAGTGCTGGCTGCTAGTGCTGGCACACAGCTGGAATACTGAGCAACCCACTCCTCAGGCTGGAATATTGAATGACCCTCAGCCTCCAGCACTCCCTGAATACCAAACAGCTCTGCACCTTTACAGCATCTGAAGGGAAACGTGGCTCAAAACCAATCCTCCTGCAGAAAAAAAGAAAAAAAAAAAAAAAGGGTTTGAAAAGATACAGAGAGTCACTCTGAAGCTGTGGAGTTGGATCCTGAGCTGGGATTTTCCAAAAATGGTATGGAATATAAAGTGCCCAAACGTTACAGGAGGGTGTGTTGGGAGCTAAGCACCTAATGCCATTTCTCCGGGTATTTTTTAAAAATCCAGTTTAAAACTGAACACGTTTCCTGGTGAACAGAGAAGGGCATTGCTATTCCTAGCAGTTCCTGGTGTCAGCAACACAAGGGCAAGGAGCATCTCTGCACTTGTAGAGGCCGGGTCAGGGAGGCTGCAGACTTCGTTTGTGAACTTTAAATGACCTACTCATGAAGCCAAACCACTTCCTGATTTTTCCTTTCCTGGGGTACCTTAGACAGGAGATGCACAATAAAGGTTATTTGGAAACTCATTTTTCCCCTCCAGGGTATTAACACAAGCTTTACAAAGGCTTATAATCCCTTTAGACAACAGCAGCAAGAGCAGCAGCAACTACAAAGCCCTAAGCTTGGAACTCAATCCCCTGGTGATGGGCTGAACCCTCTGCTGAGGTTGCAAAGGAAAAGAGAAAGGTGTGAAGATATTTACATCAAACACATGGAACAAGAGGGGATTTTAATCAAACTTCTCTTTTTCATCTCTTCTTTCTTCTCTTGGAACCTGCTTTTTCTTTATCCTGATGAAACTCAGTGTTTGCATTTTTTCTTTTTTTTTTCCCCCCCTGTATAAAGG